>JALLAR010000901.1:0-12096 GCA_036939335.1 Conticribra guillardii
ATAAATCAATTGCAGCGGCGATTTTGAAATTAATGCCTGATGCTATCAGCCACGGAGAGAAAATACTTGAAAGTAGTACCATTTTCATTGCAGACACTCTCTATTATGGTGGAATTGACAGGGAATGTTGAATTGTTTGTGATTAGTAGATAGTAGTAGTAGATAAAAGTTGGTTTTTCCCTTTCCGGCGGGCGGCGGGATTGGTGGGTCCCGCAGCAAAACATCCAACACACGACACATCATCATCATCATCATCATCTCGTATCTCATGATGCGAGAAAGACACGGAAAATCGTGGGCATAAATAATAACAATAATAGATGAGAAGATTGAAGAAGTACCACTATTTACTTTACCTTTTAGGCGTAAGTAGTAGTAGCATTTCAATAACAATAAAGTACCCGTAGTAGTACATACTTAATAGTATTCTACACATACTAAGTAAGAGGATGTACTTAGTACTAATATAAGTACTGCGGTTTCTTACTAGGAGAATCTATTTCGAAATTTAATACCGGTGTGCTTTCAATTAGATTGAAAGGTAGTATCAAAAAATGAAAATATCTACATAGAGTAAAAACGGTCCATATCGCCAATATTCCTTCCATAAAATTTCATTCCAATTATGATACTATCATACATACGCATTTATCAGTATGAAATTGAGTGTGTAGAATATTGTACTAAGTATTAAATATGGCGGACATCAAGAAGTCGTTTAAAACGGCCTTTTCAATCAGTTTCAATCTCAACAAGACAGAAGATGACCTCCTCAGACCTCGCTCCTCTATCTCTTTCGTCCACGTGCTTCAACGTTGCCACAATGATAAAACCCACCCGCTGATTGACTCCATGAGCATTCAATAGAGTACGATATCAGTTATTCTAAAGATCACCAAGACCCCACGCTCCCCGAAGCGATTAATACTGCGCTATAACTGAAGTACTGTTACCATATTCTGCCTAGCCTTGGCTCAGTGTATTTTCTCTCCGTCGAAGCCTACGCGCGACCGGGCACAATGACTTCAAGACTAGGGTCTGTCACAGCTGCACTCTTCCTCGTCGTTCACACCATACTCATACCATGCCGCATGCAATTATTTGCGCATGCCTTTCATCGTGCTCCATGCACAACGACCTCGATACGACGTCAATTTCAATTCTCAGATTGTTATGTCCCAAACTTAAACCCTGATATCTATCTCAACCAAGCGTCCGTTGTCATGAGTCATGACTCTGCCACTGGTTACTTAACCAACACCAAAGGCAGCAATTTTGATGATGCGGAGTATCAAGAGGAGATTGCCAATTTGAGTGGAAACAACGATTACTACAACAATCAAAATAATAACAACCAAAATAACAATAATGGCAATGGTCGAAACTCGCGATGGAACACCATCACCACCGCTTTACTCTCCCTCTACGGGAAGACTCAAGTCGGGACTGTTTATGATCAACTCAACAACGGAGCACGCGCACTTGACTTGCGTCCTAAAATATATAATAATGGAACTATTGGTTTCCATCACGGATCTCTCATTGATATTCCGTTGAATTCCATAACGTTGGGGGGCTTGTTGAAAGATGCCAAGAAATGGTGTAAAGATAACCCGAAAGAGCTGGTTTTGATTTTCCATTCAGAGATGGTTCACGAGGCAGGGTATAATGGATTGAGTTCTCAGGTTTACATGGAAACGGATGACGTGAATGATGATGGGGGCGGGGGCGATGATGCCAATGCTGATGGTAACGACGCCAATGTTTATGGCGATAATGCTTACGGATATGGAGACGATCAGCAGCAGCCGACTTATGAGTATATTTACAGTGGAATAGCTGCATTGAAAGCTGTATACGAAGCTTCTGGGGTTCCTTACTATTCATGTGACAAGTTATCTGGATTGACTGTTAGCCAAGCAATGACGATGGCAGATTTATCCAACTTTGGCGGAAAGGGATATCTTCTTGCTGTCGATAGACACGACATGTATGGTGAGCCGCGGAGTGCCTTTTAAGTTAGGGGCATGCATGCATGACCAAAGACCGATGTTGTCATTGTTAACTTCTATTTTTGTGTGACTACATTGTTGGCTGTCATTGTTTTTCTCTGAGAATGCTGCAGAATCATTTTCTAACTTCCTTATTGATTCTTTTCATGTTGACTGCCTCTATCATCAAAACCATCATGACCGCAAAAAAATATTAACAAACATCAACTGCCTCTAGCATCCTTTTGCGGTAAATCCAATTGGGCACACGATCAACTTGTCTCGTGTTATACTTCAGCAGCAAATTACAACAACAACAATGTGGAGGGGCAGAGAAATGGGAACGAAAACACCCAGTCTTACATCCAGTGCACCGATCGTAAAAACTCGGGTGTAGCAAAACTTAACGACTTAAAAGCCTACGTAACTGCAAGTGCTAATAATGACCCATCAGATGATGCCAATGAATTGGGACCACCTGAGGATGAATCATACTACCCCTTCAGCCAAATTCAAGGATTATGGCAAATAGATGCCACATCCGTGCAAATTGGCCTTCTGCATGCATCCACTTTACTTGAAGATAACAGAATATCAAAAGTTAATGAAGAAATGGTGATCATGGCATACCAGGAACAATTTAGTTCGATTAATATTTTCACAATGGACAACGTAGCGCTCAATGGGAATGCCATGTTTTCAGTATTAAGGAACCAATGTGGACAATCAGTGTTAACTGATATTGAAGGGCCGTCATGTGGCACAGATCTGATGATGCCAACAATGGAGACATCCCGGACATTACCAATATTTTGGAACATTGTCTTGTCCGTAGTGTATGGGGCGCTTGTGGTAATGGTAGCTGTCATGTTGTACCAGGCATTTCGGCTGCGCAATAAGGGACCACAAGATCATCGACTTATTTGCCATGGGCATATCATCTGATTACCTAATTTCATGCAAACTGTATGCGCAGTATCTTTAGTTACATTTTTGCTATGCTGCAAACCTTTGTTTTGTTTTTATGTACATTAACGTGAATCTTTATATGGTAATTATTTGTGTAGTAAAACAATTTTAGGATATTGGCGTGCAGTAGTTTTTAGCTGAAACACTTTTGGTTTTAGTATCTCAATTTGTTTTTTCTCTGACGGATGGGGTTTTTACATATTTCTCATTTACATGTCTGAAGAGGGAGTTTCCATTGGCACGTGTGGCACGAGCCCTTTCAATAATATCAGAGCAACGAAAGTAGCAGGGAATCATTTTCATTTTATGTAGTCATCAACACAATAAACAATACCAAACCACCCCAATTTTTTGAAAATCAAACTTTCATTCCGAAGAATATTACGTTTGGTCCAGGTGATAAAAATATCTCAAAATGAAGCATATTATTCATGACAGGTAGTACGGGAACACAATTTGTCCATCTCTTATGTAACAATGTACAGGTCTATGTGAGCATGTGAGTTGTCAGAATAATAATTAACAAGCTCAATTGTTTTGTACTTTAGTTTTCAGACTCCTATTATTTTTGATTTATGGATTTTTTTTCATTTTCATTTTCATTTTCATTTTAGTGAAACAGCGTTTGTCAAGTATCTAGTATGTATTCTACATAGTACATACCTAGCTAGGTACAATAGAGTCATCGAATCAGGAATTTACCCAAATTTTGACCGGTTGAAGTTTTGAGCCCGGCCGGCGCGTGCGGTCGGTTCATTCGGTTACCTTGGTTATTCTGTCCGTGGTTATATCCCTACCATCGTGCGATGTAAAGAAGTACTTAGGAACTAATAATTGTATTGGTACTAATAACTAATACTATCTGTGAGAGCTGTGTGAGAAGATAAAACGAGCCCGCGTTTTCGTCAGCAAGAGTTTTTCATCACGAGACGTCGACGATGATGAAACCAAGACACGAAGGAAAACAACTAAGTAACTGACACACGCCCCACAACGAGCAAAAAATAACCGCCTCCGCCACGTGCTCCAAGGGACTATTGAGCCATTGAATACCACCGCGCTGCTTCATTCGGGAGGATCGCGACGAATCGATATCTCATATCTCGGCCAAGAGCCGAAGCCGTCGTCGGACCAAAAAAATAATAATTGACAGCAGTAGATCATACTGATTCCGACGTATATTCTGTCTTGACATTAGCATACCCCCAACTTTTCGAGAACGCTTCAGGTCGAACGGAGCGAGTTAGATAGTCGTCGACGCTGTCAATTCCAACACCAGTCGCATCGTCCATTCTCACACGGGTTCTTGTTAGAGTACTCTACTTGGAAGTTGTTGGTGCCGCCATTTTTTTCATTGTCCAAAGCCGCCGCCAGCCAAGTTGACGGGTCCCCATCGTCGCCTCCATCGGCCCTCGCTCGGCGATCCACCAAGCACAAGCTAGAGATAAAATACTGCATACTCTTCGGTACATACACCAAGTGATACTAATTCCTTCGTGATCTAGAACAGACAAGAACAAAATAGAACGTCCGTCCGTCGAAACGGGTTGGACACGCATCTCTCAAAAGGAGTCATTTGAAGCTTTCCTCGCGTTGATTTTCCTACTACATAGTAGGTAACTAAAAGACGTTTACAGCAACGACGACGAAGCTTTAGACGCCGACGCAATAAGTAACTTCATTCATCACTCTTCCGAGAACAGAAGACTACCGCCATCAGCGTGCAACTTTGGCGTCGACGATAATATCAAGACTACCAACCAGAGTCAAGAAAGGATTTAGGAAGTGTCACGACAATTCTGGCGTAATTGAACTTCCTTTCAGGACACGCACATCAATTTTTGGTGACAGCGGCGACGATGGCATCAAATCCACCGCCATCTGGCCCAGGGTCGAGATTTCCACCCAACAATAACATAGGGCCGTCAGCAATGAATCGTGGAGTCCCGGTGGCACCCAAACCTCCGCAGCCGCAGCAGCAACCTCCATTTCCTCGTGGACCCGCACACCCCAACGCTCCGGGCCAGCAACCTCAGTTCCCATCGGCCATGGCAGCCGCCCTGGTTAGCAATAACAGCAGTGTTCAACAGCTCAATAATAACGGGGCACCGAAACCACAAAAAAAATCTCTCGGGCCACCACCGCCCGGACCAGTGGGCGGTATTCCAGGAAACCCGGGTATTGGTGGACGTGGAGTCGCCCCTCCCAATAGTGCGGCAGGACAAGCAATGCGAGCCACCCCTCCTGGTGGACCAAATGCCGCCGCTGCAGCTGCTGCGAATAATGCTGTCAAAATGGGCATGCAGACTGGGCCACGTCTCAATCAAGCTCCTCCTCCTCATCTTAAACCCCCGGGACCGGCACCCGGCAGTGGGGCTCCTGTTCGCATGCCTTTCAATCCTAATCAACAATCACAACCCATTTCGTCCAACAGTAACAACAGCGCAAATAATGCCAACAATCCTGCTGCAATGCACCCATCAGGCCGCGAACTTAAAGTTGAAGATGCCCTTCTCTACCTTGATCAAGTCAAACTCGAATTCGGAGAACGACCACGCATCTACAACGAATTCCTTGAAATAATGAAAAATTTCAAAGCGCAGGAAGTGGACACCATTGGAGTCATAAATCGTGTTAGGAATTTGTTTCATGGGTATAACAGTTTGATTTTAGGGTTTAATACATTTTTGCCTGATGGTTATAAGATTGAGATGAGGGATTTGGAACCTGTGTTTACTGGACCAGGTTTACCAGCGGGAGGGTGAGTATTGAACTTTGGGAAGGAGGCATTTATTTCATTAATGTGTCTTATTTTTGTGTTTTCTTTTTTTTACTAACGTCATGTGTCTTTATTTTCATGAAACTAGCCAACCCGCGAATGGTCCCAATGTTGCTCTAGTTGGTCAGCAATTCATGCAGGGAAAGCATGCACCAGGCAGAGGAGTCCAGCCCGGTCGCGGAGCTCCACCCCCTGGTGGACCAACCCTGCACCCTCCAGTACCAGCCAAGATGACACCAGTGATCCAAGGATCAATGCCAAATGCAAGGAAGGTAGGAGGACCTCCGCCGGTAGTTGCGCCCGGCCGTGGTGGCGCTGGCCGAGGTGGAATGAATTCGTTCCCTGGACGTGGTCATCCCCCACCTCAAATGCAAAACAAAGGTGGCCGTGGACCTGGTGGTCCAATGCAGCAACAACTTGGGCCTGGGAAGCCTCAAATGGCAGGACGAGGTCTACCACCTCCACAGCAAATAAATGGACAGCAAGGTGCACCAGGATTGCTACCACCTGCCCAACAGAAGCAGATGCAGCAACAGCAGCAATTTCAGCATCAGCAAAAGCAACAACAACTTCAACAACAGCAACAGCAACAGCAACAACAGATGCTTCATCAGCAAAGTCAACAACAGCAACAACTGAAGCAACAACAGCAGGTACAAATGCAGCAGCATCACCAGCAACAACAACAGCAGCCACAACCGCCGGTATCTGAGCAGAGAGCTGTTGAGTTTGATCATGCTATCATGTATGTTACAAATATCAAAAAACGTTTTGCCAGTGATCCAAGGACCTATCACACTTTCCTTGAAATATTACATACCTACCAGAAAGAACAACGTGGCATCAAGGAAGTACTCGAGCAAGTCTCATCCTTGTTTGCCGATCATCCAGACCTTCTTAAAGAATTCACCTTCTTTTTACCTGATGCTGTTCAAGAACAAGCCAAAGAGCGTCTTCATCGTGCTGCTGCGGAGGCGGAGGCCAAACAACGTGCTGCTGTTGAGGCTGCAGCAAAGCAGCAAGAAGCAGAACAGATTGCGGCTCAAACCCCGAAAGCTGCTCCGACCGGGTGGCGGGCGCCGTCAAAGCCTACTTCAACACCAAAGCAGACAACTTCGACACCAAAACAGGTTCAGTCGTCTGCGGATACACAACAGTTGATCGATATGACCCAACCTGAGGAGGTAAGCTTCTTTGCGCTGTGTACTTGGAGCCTCTTCTTTTTCTATTATTACATTATTCTAACATTATTTCTATGATCATTTGTCTTTATCATTGACATAGGTTTTAATGGGATCTCAATCATCTCCACAAAATGGAAAGTTATCTGTTAGTACAGGGTTATCGCATCAACAACAAGAAGATTTCGTCTACAATGCAGGAGTAGAGCGTCAGTTTTTCGATGCTGTCAAAACTGCATTATCATCATTCCCTCGTGATGGACAAGCATATGCTGAGTTCATAAAAGCTCTTGATATGTACGCGCAAGAAATTATGTCACGAACTGACCTGTTGGGTTATGTTGGGAGAATTCTCGGAAAGCACAAGGACTTGTTTGAAGAATTTAAACGCATCATCACAGCCATTGGATCTCCCAACGCTCCAGTCCATGATGATTCTTGGCATTCAGTCCCATTGTCTGAAATTGATTTCAGCCGTTGTCGTCGTTGCTCCCCATCGTATCGTGCTTTGCCCCGTGACTATCCAAACCCGCCTTGCAGTGAGCGTAGTGAAATTGAGATCAAAGTTCTCAATGATGTCTGGGTGAGTTTACCTGTTGGTAGTGAGGAGAGTTACACGTTTCGTCACATGCGCAAGAATCAGTATGAGGAAGTGCTTTTCCGTTGTGAAGATATGAGGTTTGAAATAGACATGTGCATTGACAGCAATGCTACAACTATGCAACGCCTTTCCAAAATATACGATGAATTGCAATTCCTCTCTAAAACCGAGCTTGTAACAAAGGGGTCTATATCCAAAACATGTATTAACGGCGCTGGGCTTGGAGGAAAGGTTTACCAATATACATTGGATGGGCGTGTCCTGGGTGTTATCCACAAGCATACTATCAAGCGTATTTATGGCGATGACGGAGCAGAGATGCTTGATCTTTGCTTCAAAAACCCTGCTGTAGCAATTCCAATTGTCGTTGAGCGCCTTCGGCAGAAAAACAAAGAGTGGCTTTTTGCCCGGGAAGGTCTCAATCGCAAGTGGAAAGACTTGGCTGAGTACAACTATTACAAAAGTTTGGATCACCGCAGTATCACTTGGAGAACCACTGACAAACGCGCCACAAGTACTCGTACGCTTGTTGCCGAAATCAAAGATCGTGCAGCTCACAATGGATTTGAAGGCGAAGCTGCTCTCAATGTCAGGAAGGAAAAAGCGAAAGAAGAGCATGGTTCATTTTATGAAGTCACCAAGGGCTGTACCATTCCTAAAAAGATGGATCTCACAAATCTTCCCAAGCCAACAAGAACAATTTTCACTCCACACTTAAGCTTCATGTATGACAACAACTCTTGGGCGCAGCAAGATGCTTTTCGCATAATCTCATTTGCTTTGGAGAGGGGGGCATCTTCCCCAGGTGACAAGGAGCGATGTTACAAACTCTGGCGTGAATTCCTTGGCCCTTGGTTTGGGCTTAGCCTTGCCTGGATGCAGAGCCCTGCTGTTTTATTCTCGTCTTCACCAGGCCCGGTTGATCATGCTGCCGGCGAGAACAGTGACGATAGTGCAAACGAAGATGATGGAAGTAGCTCAGAAGAAAATAATGTCACAAATGGGAATATTGTGAAAGAAGAAATAATGAAGCCTAGCTCAACCAGCGACAGCAAGGGTTACTTCTCAACTGAAAACCATCTCGCTTTCCCACCAGAAACTCTTGTATCCACTGCTTTTGGCGAAGGGAAAGTTATTCAGTACCTTGAGGATGAAGGCTTGTATGAAGTTTCTTATCCCACTTCAGCAACAGGATTTTTGCGTCCTGATGCTGTATTCAGCACACTGTTCCCAGTGGAAACATCTCTATTGACTGACCAACTTCGGACCAACGACCAAGAGATGCTCGAACGAACTCATGATCAAATTATGATCGGAACACAGCCCCTGTATTTGTTCTTCAGGCTCCACCAGATACTAATTAGGCGCCTTACTATTGCTAAAAAACTGGCAAATGTTGTAAGCAAGGACACTGCACTTGGGCGTCATATTGAGATATTAACTCAAGGGGATGATCCTGATGAAGGAAAGAAGCGTTACGAAGCATTTTTAAGTCTCATCTACTCTCTCTTGGATGCTGGTAGTGGCTCATCTGAGGCGTCAGAAGGCGGGAAGTACGAGGACCGAGTCCGGTACTTGTTGGGTAACAATGCATACGAGCTTACCACTATGGACAAGCTCATTTCTCACACTCTCAAGAACCTTCAAAATATGGCTAATGATGAAACTCTTCAAAATATGATGGAGGTAGGTTATATTGAATTTGAAATGTGCTGTAGTAGCATTTGAATGCCTTCTAATTTTCTTCGCATTTTTTGCTCTCTCCATTGCAGATCTACAGAAGGCATCAGTCCATGGGTAGCTTTAGGCCTTCTGCATTTCGTGAAGAAGCGGCACTTTTATCTGAAGGAGAGAATATGTTTGCTTTCCAAATATGCAATGTGCCTGATACAGACCAAAAGGTTGTTCATCATGAATTTCTTGGATGCATTGCAGAAGGCATCGAAGATGAAACACCTCCCGATAGCGAGGATAACAAAAGAGGTAAGTTATTGGTAGTTGATGCCGTGTTCAATTTATATATTTCTACATTTCGAATCGATTTTTCTCACTGATTTAAATTGATCATATCGAAATTTGAAGGCATTGATGCAGTTATGGAAGAGGGCGAAGATTTGGGACACTCCTCGAAACGATCCAAGAAGACTAATTTCTAAGAGTTCATTTTATGTTGCATATGGTGTCATCATAACTAGCTGGCATGGCTGACATTTACAAGACTTCTGTTATTATCAGTTATTTTTGATGTGTTGACATGTTTTTTCATTCTTAACAAAATTTAGGATTTTCCATTACTTTTACGAAATAACCAATTTCAACATAAATAATTGAGATGAAATGATGTCACTCTTCATTATTATATGACAAATTATTCGCTCTGGTTGATGCCTTGAATAAGTAAACTGTTCTAAAAATCCTTGTTCAGGGCCATGCATTCAACACCCGACTAGGACACACACTACTTAGTTTTATCACAAAAATAGAACTCTGCTTCCATCATGTTGTGATTTACCCTCTTTTAATTAAATTAAATTGTCATTTTATCTCTAGTCGCCGTGCTGACCCAACCATGATATGATACTAACACCTCCATCCGGCTACAGCCATGGTTGATGTCTTCTGTCGCATGTTGTACAATATCAGATTGATTCAGATCTTGTATCTGAGATTATTAGATGATGATGTTGGCAGGAAAGAAAACATAATATTATTTTGTCTATTACTAAATTTCCGGTATGCCTAGTGGCCCCAAATCTATTACTCCTAGATAAAACACTCATTTATTTCTCTAGAATAAGGTAAATTAGAGGAGGACTAGAGGAGCTGTCATTCAGCAAGGCTGAAAGAAGTAGTGTGAAGACCCTCATAAGTATAGAACCAAGCAGCTATTATAATATTTATGCAGCCGGTGCTATTTGGAAGGATTTGTAACTGTGTGCAGCCAGAGGAGGGAGGTTGCTGTCACTAACACCTAGTGCCTTGGTGTGAGAATCGGCAGCATAGAAGGTGTTGCGTAAGTAACGGAGGAACGCAGTACTTTTCTAATGCAATCGCATTTGGATGTAAGAGTCTGATAGATTAGCTCTATGGAGGAGGTTTGCTGCAGTGACTTGGATGGAGTGGAGGGCCACTGCTGAAGATGTGGTGATGAAAGAGGAATATTATGTGCTGCCACTGCTGCTTTACGAAGAAGTTTGGCTGTGAGGTCATCAGTAATAAAGATAGTCTTCTTGTTGGATTCTTGCAGCACTGTGCAATCTCTTATGTTTGATGTTGATCCGAAAGCTGCCCGGACAGGACAAAGAGCTTGATTGTTGAGGTCCTGTTTGAATGTGATAAGTTGGCCATTGTCATGGTTCTTTTGCTTTCTGAATTGTAATTCAACTAGTTCAACCGTTTCCATGGTGATGATGTCAGATGGAGAGAAGCGGTGTTCATTTAGGCCAAAGAAAGTGAAATCCAGTGGGATGAAAGCAAATGGAGGCTGACCATGCCATTTTTCAATGCGCCTGTATTTAGTTTGGGTGGTTTGACACCATTCAGATGGTCTAAAACCAGCATAGCAGCCCAGAATGATCCAATCAAAGATAGCCCTTTCTGGAGCATCAGGGTGGAGTGGATGCACGTATTTACAAATACATTCTATCATTGAGTCAGTGATCATGATACGTCGGTTTTCTACTTGCTCATAATTTTTGAGTGCATTAATAATGACAGAGATGTAATCAATGTCGGAGTGGAGAGGGCTTGGTAGTTCACGTTTTTTGAATAGAGCGCAAGCTGATTTGCTGTAGTTCAAAATTGTACGTAAGCTAAGGGCAATGCCTGTGATTGACTCGCCTTGGACTAATGAAATGGCATAACATGCCATGAAGCAATTTTGAGATTTCAGAGGGATATGTAGCATGCATGGATCACCTACTTCCATTATGGAGCAAAATTCTAAGTAGTGATTTTTCCTGGATCTGCAAGTAGTTGCTGCACGATTAGTATTGGATTTTTGCACTTCTTGAGCAACAGTGCATCCAAGATGAAAGAGATGAGCTCTGCAGCACTTGGCTGAAAATGGCAGCAGTGCTTCAGCTGTGGAAATTCCTGTGCCAGTTGAGGGAAACCAAGGGAGGCTTCATGAGTATTTTTAAAACAAGATATTCTTTCAGCAATCTCATGTCTTTTGAGGTGACATGACCAACATTGATCCCCACAGGGTTGTTGATCATGAGAGCACATTGGAGACAGCCTAATGCATGGCCTTCCAAGGTGTTTTTCAAGCTTTTGTGGCCCATGCTTCTGCAGTGGTGGTGTCTGCAAATAGCATCACTGTTGGTGATGGGTTGTCGGCAGATGGTGATACCTTTGTAAAGAAGTGAGTTGCTGCAATGAAGTTTATTATTAAAGCTGCATACTCTAAGACATTAATGCTGATGAGAGCCCCATCTTTTCTGCTTTTAATGTATTTAAGAGTAAATTGATGTACTTGTTCTGGTGGCCATTCCTAGTACCACCAGTAGAACATATTGAAGGAAAACCCTCCAGCTGAATCTAAGCTGGAGTCAGAATCAGTTGTGCCATTTG
>JALLAR010000902.1:0-14309 GCA_036939335.1 Conticribra guillardii
GTACTCCGATTGTTGGTAGAATAGGAGGTAGAACAGGAGGTACAAATGGAGGAGGCTCATTATTGTTGTCGTTGCCATCACTTTCATTGTCGATGTTGAAGAGGGGATTGGCATTATTGGAAGGGAGTTCAAGGTGGGGTTCAACATTGTTATCCTCTTCCTCTTCCTCTTCCTCGTAAACAGCATCATACTCGGGGTCGTCGTCGTCCTCTTCATCGTCGTTGTCCTCTTCTTCCTCTTCATGCGCGCTATCCGTGTCCATGTCATCGTCCGTTAAATCTAATCCTGCCATACCTGGGACGATGACACTTTCGTGCTCTGGGGACGACAAAGGCACGATGGGGAGATGGTAGTTTTCGTACCAGTCATCTTCTTCATCTGCGTAGAGTGCGAGGGCATCGTAGCGCATGAGGTAGATTTCGTTGTCGTCGTCGCTGTCGAGTTGTAGCTTCCAGAATCGACCGGCCGGGTCAGAGAAGTCGACTGCGATGATCCTGCCGTAGTTGATGTCAGGAGTATCATAGCCTTCCCACCAGCTGTCTGGGACGGCCATCTTTATACCAACGAGCGTTGCCGCCCACACACGGTCGATGTCCGTGTAGAGGGGACGAGGGCGAGATGGTGCGGACATGGTAAAAGAAGATGATTGTTCTGTGTTGTGTTTTGAAGAAAAATATGAGTCACGCTCGCCCGTGAAGTTACTGGAGATCTTTTTCTTACCTACGTACCTACTTAGTAATATCTAAAAAAATCTCGTTTTTATTCCCATCAAATTATTGACCACCTTTGGGTGGATATTATGATCTTTTCCTGCGACAATGACACAAAACACGTCAAGCAAACTCTCTAGCCCTTGAAAAACTATACAATGTGCTCTCAGTAGTATTTTCACTTATCACCAGCCGATCCCTGGGGAATTGACCTCAAAGTTTTGTCACGAGGCGATGCGGGCACCAGTGCCCAATTAGCCATATTCCTGTTAAATACTTAAAATTATCATCTTGACAAGATCTGGTTCTGATTATGAATGGAACCAATTAAAAATTTTCTGAGAATTTTAGATTGAAGACACAAGGCAGAATGCAGAATGCAGAATGCAGAATACAGAATACAGATTAATGACTCCTGTATCGTACTCAATGCCCAATGCTCAATGCTCAATAATACTCAGAATGGGGCACTGCTCTGCCACACATCAGCTGCCTCTACAACAACTTCTTCTTGAACATCATTTTCAGATCTAGCTCTGTATAGTTTTATGAACTAAGCTCAGCTCAACAAGCTTTACAATTTGGTGAGCCAAAACGTTTCATAGCATAATCATGGCAAGAAGGGGAGAGATTTCAGACCACCACAAGACATTATGAAAACAATAATCCGAGGTCATAAATACTTTGAAACTGATTCTCCGCACACAATGATCATAATGATACATATTCAACTTTGAAATTTCTCTAAACAATTCAACATATCTTCCATGGATATGCTACTACTTTTGGTCTCTCTACTTTTCCAAACAAAGACTCCAGTCCCATTGATTTCCTCTTGACCATACTTGTTCCCAATCAAGTCTCCTCCCCCCTTCAGAAAAAGCTTTAAAATGGTCAATGCACGGTAGTTAAAATATTAGTGTAATAAATAAATTATAATGCTCGTAGTGTTATTTAAATGGTACAAGAAGTCTCTTTTCTATTTTAACAAGTTGTTTCCTGATGTGATGCTGATGTTGGGTTCTGTCACCTACACATTCCGATTTAGGTTGTTGCTAAAATAGAGGAACAAGCACTGCTCTTGGTGTGGATATAATTTTCCCATTCTCACACAAATAGACAAGGGAAATGATTACATCACATTCAATAGAAATTTCACCCAATCACACCCAGACACTTGTCCACTACTGGTGCCAACCATACAGCCATATTATGCTAGTAAGGGAATGTTGTGACAACAAAGATACACAGCAAGACTAGAACTAGGACATTGAGGACATACAGTAATCCCATCAATTTAATCATGAACATACACCAATGATATGCATTAGAAAATCTAGACATGCTGCCAAAGAGATGGGTCTTTTCTTCTATGCCATCCAGGAGATCCGTTACTGTGTCAAAAATCTGTCATTTATTAGATTCATTTCTCCACAATCATTACTAACCATTGATAAGTCTGCATTGTCATTGTCATTTCATGTTCCTGTTGGTGCTGAAGGGTCATTCACACCAAGTCATGCATTATATTTATTTCCTGGAGCAATGATAAATGATAATATTTACTTGTTGACAATCCACCATTCCAATTCTCACAATCACAATCACAATCACAATCACAAACAAACAAACACACAAACAAAATAATATAGTACCATACAACATATGTACTGGGATATCCTCAAACAGGGCAAGTATTACAAACGGCCACTTCCCGAATACAATATTTGATTCCCACGTGGTACAATTTTTGAATTTTAAAATTCCAGTTTTGAGTCGAGTCTGGGATCAAGCTGGGATTTTAACACGAGCGAGAGTTGCCGACCGACTGCCTGCCAACGAGCGAGCACGGAGCACGGAGCACGCCACGCTAGCACGGAGCTCTCTCTACTAGTAGAGGATGACTAAAAAATACTCTAAATAAATAGAGAAATACCCACACACAGAGTAGAGATAATAATAATATTAATACAGTCGCATGGCGTCGCTGAAAACAAAAACATACAACAGAATGAAATGATATCGTAGCATCATCATCCAATTGCATATCAAACCAAGAGATGTACTACTAGATACTACTCCAAGAAGTACTCTAGCTAAACAAGGAGCAGCAAGGCTTCATTGATCGTCGTCGAGAATCGCACAGCCAGCCAGTCAGAGTTGCACTATCTACGCAACGCAGGCAGTCGCGTCATATTTTATTTTTTAGAGTCGGTTGGTAGGTTCAACCACAACAAACACGAGCCAGATAATAAGAAGTGTGCGCTCGGTTTATTTGACTCAACCGATTGGTCGACCCGATTTGAACGATTGAATCTTTTCAGGAGAGAGAGTCGGCGACATTGTCAATTGAACAATATCAACAATAATTTAGTCGCGGTCTTCAAGCACGGTGAGTCGCCATGGAATTTTGCATGGTTCAGTTCAATTGAGACCGTAAGGATGCAATCCAGCCAATGTCAGGTTGGTCAGGACATGGACGCTGCATGGTTCTATGGAACTAGTAATCACTGAACAAAGATTACTTATTTGACCATCTTTCGCTCACTTTTAACTTCTCTCTAATTCCATTGATTTCTTTCATTATGCAAAATAATGACAGGGGACAATTTTAATGCATTGTATCTGTTTTTGAATCATTAGATTGTCCCATTGAAAGATTCATTGATAGTTTTGCAACGTCAATAAGCGTCATTGTGAGTGTTTCAAAATCATTCATTGCAATTTTAAGCGAGCATCATTTCACGACAATTTATTGCTGTAATCTCTCTCTCATTAATTATTATTTTGATATCGTCATCTTTTTCCAAAGCAAGCAGCTGCCATTAGCATTGATCACAAAAAAAACACTGATATGGAATATTCCTCCACCAAAAAGGTACGCCTTCCGGGCATTTCCATTGCAGCATTTGATAGTGATGGCGATTCGGATAGTTATTCTGATTCTTGCGATTCAAATGATGAAGGCAACCGCTACAGCAATGAAGATGGCATGACGAATGGTGCCATTGATGGGCATGCTAGCAGTAGTTTCAGTGGCAATAATGCTGCAGGGTACAGCGCTGATCATGACGAGAGCTATTACGACGAAGAAGATTATTGCGGCGGCGGGCCTAGTCTGAACGATCGTTATCATGGCAGCAACAATACTCATGGAAATGCCAGGAGCTATGATGGTTTCCAAAGTTACAATCCATATCATACCCACAGCAATGTCGATACTCCATCCCGTGCCAGGGCTACTTCGCCATTTATTGCCAAATCCATCACTACAACGCCAGATGATGCCGCTCGAATTGAACAAACGCCATTGAAAACACAAACATTCACGCCTTCAACTATAGCGAATGCATTCAACAAGCAAACTTCTTTCAACACACCCAAGCGCACACGACAAACTCCCTCCAAAACTCCAAAACACAATGGAACCACCACCACCAAAACCACCACCAACAACAAATCATCTAGAAAAACACCCAAGAAAACTAAAACCTCAGTGCTTTCTCCCACGGGACTTCGAGTCATTCAAACAGCAGAACAATTGGTGGAAGAAGCACGTGCATCTGAAACAGTCTCGGAAAAGGTTGAGGCAGTACTTGAGACGGCGTTGGAAAATGTTGCCGGGCGATTCCGAAGAAGTTTTGGTGGCATGGGTGCTATTGTAACTGGTGGTGGTGGTGGTGGTGGAATGATTAGTAGTTTTTCTACTTGCAATGCTACTGTTGAGGATGTTGTTGGATCTGATGGTCATTTGGCGCAAAGTACAATGACAGCAGCGCCAAAGAAGGAGATCAATACGCGTGATGATAGCAAGGACAAGATTCAGGCTACTGCGGCCGATGGGTCAATTGAAGTCGGGTCAGCCAGTGCCTACAAAACGCCCGAAACAATTACTGATACTTTGGCTGCAGGCGCTTCATTTGGAGTTTCTATCACTGATGCCAACACTGCCCACAATGGCGGTGACGAGTGCAGATCTGAGGCAAGTGATTCTGAAAATAGTAGTGGGACTGAAGCGATTGTAAATACCATGATTCCAAGAGACGACAAGCCGGAATTGCAGCATTGCCGACAGCAGGAGAAACCCCATCAACAGGAAGCAGATGGAGATTCATCACTGACCTTGCAGAACAATGATAAGTTTGCAAACGTAGTAGTACATAAGTATGACAATGACGAGGGGGATAACAACGACGAAGATGATGCTCTCATCATTGGTGATACAAACGAAGGATTTAGCAGCAGTGAAAGTGTGGATGATTCTGATATCAGCGAAACTGATCACGAGCTTAGTTTTGACAATCATGGTGGTGATGAATCCAAGACTGTTCACTCTGTTGGTGATTCATCACAAAGTCAAATAATAGCAGCATCACTAAAGAGGGGTGCCAATGGATTGGAAGATAGCAATGTCATGATTGTGGCTGACAGAGTAGTTGATGATGCAACTGCCAATGCGGGAGAGGATGAAGTAGTTGTAAATATTGTCTCAGGAAAAGTCAAGTCACACCAGCAACAGGAAGCAGAGGGAGAGTTATCATCGCCATTTCAGAACAACAATACGGTTGAAAACCAAGCACTGCTTCATTATGACGACGACGATGAAGACGACAGAGGAGACAATGATGATGATGACGCACTCATCATTGGTGATACAAACGAGGGATTCAGCAGCAGTGAAAGTGTTGACGATTCTGATATCAGTGAAACAGATAACGAGGTCAGTTTTGAGAACCATGTTGCGGAGGAAGCAGACTATGTTAACACCTCTGTTGGTGATTCATCACGGAGTCAAATAATAGCAGCACCACTAAAGAGGGATACCAATGGGCAAAAAGTAACTGAAAGGGCGATTGAAGCAGTGTCCGAAAATATCCTCGAGGGGTCCGTAACAATTATTGAGACAGTTGGCCGAAAAGCTTTGTGTGGAGATTCTAATCGTGATGCCCACACCACATACGATGTCTGTGATGAATGCAGACCCCATGTAAGTGCAGACGATAATAATGGAGGGCCTGAAGTAATCGAAAGTGCGGTTCTAGGAGATGATACACAGAAAAAACACCAGCAAAACCTCGAGAATGCAGAGGACGAGAGTTTACCCACCTCGCAGAGCAATAATGAGTCCACAAACCAAGCATTCAATAGGTATACTATAGGGGAGGAGGAAGATGACGATGAAGAAGATGACGACGACGCCCTCGTTATTGGTGATACAAACGAGGGATTTAGCAGCAGCGAAAGTGTTGATGATTCTGATATCAGCGAAACAGATCACGAGGTCAGTTTTGACGATTATGTGGCCGAGGAAACCGCGGACAGAGAAGGAATTGAGGAGGAATGTATTGGAGCCGGGGATGAAGAGTTGCTCAACTCATCAGTAAGCAAGCCACAGGCGGCAAGAGCTGACAGCAATGACAGTGAGTCGGGTGCAAATGCCTCAGCAGCATCCACCATGCCAGCACTATTATCAGTACCCACGCCAGGGAGCTATGCAGTTGACAACATCACCGAAAAGGTGACAAACAACCCAACATTGTCAACTGATAAAATTCCACCAATCGCTAATGTAACCAGGGACGAATTACATAAACTACCCTCAAGAGAAACACCAACACTAAATGGAGAAACAAGATCCGTCCAAAATGAAGAAACAGATGATTACATCCCATCGTCGCTTAAAAACTATCTCTCCCAGCAAGAATCCAAACTCTCAAATTTATTATCTTCAATTGATCAGATGAAATCTACTCCCAATCGAATCAACAATATTATATTGTGTGATGTCGATGACGATGTAATTGCCACTCCAGAGTTTGGGGAGATGAATGATGAAACGGGTGGTTGGAGTTCGGTCAAGCGTAGATTAGATCTTGCAGAACCAGATTCAACGCAACCTGGATATTCTTCTTTACCACCAGAAAAGTTGACGCCTTTCGCTGCGGAATTATTGGATGTGTTGCCTCAATCTCCTCTCCCACTTTTGAAACCAACTGGCCCGGCAAAATCATTCACACCCATATCAAAGCAACAATCATCATTGCCTCCACACAAAGTTGCAATTCCCCCGTCACCAAAAGAAGAGCTGATATCATCGCCAACTAATGTTTCATCTCGTGCAATTAAGAGCGATGCGCCAATCGAATCGTTTTCTCAGTCGCCTCAACCACTGATCTCACCAGCTCACTCTCCCATTGATCAACCAAAACCATTGCAATCGCAATTGGAACATTCCAAGAGTTCCGAGCATTTAGAGAAAAAAATTGAACTCAAGCCAAAATATCTCTCTCCAATACTACTAAAGGAAAACGAAGCTGGAGAAAAAGAGAACGGCGAAGAAGAAGAAAATGTTCTTGCAACAATGCAGCAATTCTTTCAAGACGCTGAAAACCATTTCTTGAATGCAATGGCATCGCCGATAACCGGACTCAATGGGCCCAGAACAGATGTGGATGGTGTAGGCACATTTGTTGAGGATTACATTCAGCCTTTAGTTGAATCTGCACTTTCTGAAGAAGGTGTCAATCTTGATCATTGCGAAGTTTCTGAAAAACCAACAGATGACCATTTAGCAGCTCAAAATGAAAGTGACAGGCTTGCTGCATCTACTCCATCCTCGAACAATGGGAATGGTTTTGCTCTCGTCTGTCAGGAGGATGAGGAAACGTGTCAAGTAATGTCTGACTCTTTACGAGGGGAATTTTTGGAAGCCAACTCCATTTTGGCAACGGCTGCTTCCTTGTTCAGGGCGGATGATAACTTGTGCCAAGAAGACGATGCTGAAAACAATAATTTTCTTGGCGATACTGTGAATGAGACATTTGAGACGGCAAATTTTTCCTTAGGAGGGTTTGCCAATGTAGTTAATGATTTTTTCGATGCCAAGGACAATTTTGGTGATGTCTACGGGGATGCAAATAGTGCTAGCAAAAGCTCGGTGAATAATTCACCCAAAGTCGAGAAGAATGACGAGTGCGGTAGAGGAAAAGTCAAGTATGCATGCCGTTTGGAAAATGTGTTTGATAACACTGGATCAACAGAGCAATCATCAGCTGTGGAAGAATTGGAAAATGCATCTGAAAAGGGATTGAGGAAAGACAACGATGATGTAAGCAAAATAGAAGTGGAGGAGACGAATGTCACGGGTTCTTTGAATTTCAGTGAAATCACAGAATCATTAGGCACATTGAAGCCGCCAATTCACAGTGTTAGCAATTTCAAAGAGCACAATGATGACGAGAAAAACGATGCCATTGCTGCGTCCAGCTTAGAGACGACTATGTCTACTAGCAAAGCTGATGTTTCCAAGGACAATGCACTTGCATATCCCAAGGAAAAATTATTGTCAGTTATTAATGCTACAGACATATATTTGGAAGCAGAAGGACCTTCTTTGGAGATGACTACCAAATTACCCTTTGAAGACCAAGGTGCTGCTTCGACAAATTATGTTAATGATTCCAGTTCAGGCGTTGATGGATGCATCAACATGGAAGTTTCTGATTGTGCGCCTATCGACAATGTGGAAGAGGATTTAGATTCGCCAGAAGGCGATACAGCAAACTATTATGTCAAGGAAAGATTGTCGGAAATGGATCTGGAACTGTCATCAGTAGATCCTGAATTTGATATCAACTCCGAATCACCCACCAAAGATGCCTTCCCTCAGAATGACGGCGTCTGTCCAAATAGCATAGATGATAGCATGAATATTGACTCTACAACAGCAGCCTATGATGCATCTATGTCCAAATCCAACTCTGGAACATCATACGATGAAGTCAATGAAAGCCTTTTCATGCCCAACATGTCCATAGACATTACTATTTCTCCATTAAAAGATATTTTGCCCACGTCTGAAGAAGAACCATTCCCTTTGCCAAAGATTGATAACAAAAAGCAGGACGACAGTAGCGTTGATAGCGATGAAAGCTACGACGAAGCATTTTTCCCCAACCGTGACTTATCTATTGGAGTATCAAAGAAGCGCAATGTTAAAGTTGTTGCAAAGACAGGAAATGCCAAGACAAGTGTTGTGGCCTCGCACTCTATTCTTGGTGCTTGTTTGTCGTCTACACCAAAATCATCGATTACACCACACACTATTAACGAGAGGACAAAATTGTGTACTTCTGCTGCATCGAGACCATCATCATTGCAAAAAATAACACCGGCAGCAGTAGGATCGAGAAAGTTTCGCCGTTCAGTAGATTCCTCCAAATCATCCTTGCGATACACGGTGCCTACAAAATCGGAACCTTTAACATCATCTGGATCCGTCACAAGTAGAGAGAAACCATCGATTTCGAGATCAGTTGCTTCCTGTAAAATTACCCAAAAGCGATTGGCAAAGTCTGGTACAATGAAAATTTCAAATAGAAAGGTCGCTCCTCTCTGGTCTCCTCCTTCGAACATGAAACCAGCAAGGAAGCGGTCTAAAAATGTGCCACTCGCCAACATCATCGTCAACGCAAGCAACCAATCTGAATGCATTTTGCACGAATCTGTTACAAATCCACCATCAATTGAGAGTAACATTCCTTTGGTCGAAAATGACCAGGTCATAACATCAGATTCGACACCCGTTACAAAGCAGTCAGCCAAGGACTACGGAAACCCAGTATGTTTGATTCAAAGCTCGAACGTGATTGTGGAATCAAACTCAAAACACAATAGAAAAGTGTCAAGAACATTGTGCTCATCCAAAAATTACTCTCGGCTAGCAGCTGTTCAAGGCAATCATACTTTTAATCATAATTCAGTTAGACGCGAGACAAAAAAATCAACACCAACAACATGTGGTAAAGAAAATAATAAGGTGGAATCTAAACGTTTGAAATCACAAGTGAAAGTATTGGAGACATCCGCATCTAAGTCCATGAGACGGTCTTTGATTTCAGTGTCAAAAAGTCGAATAAAGAGTGACTCCATTAGATTAATACCAAGCCGTGCCAACTGTCCTACAAAACAGTTTTATCTGAACAACCCTTCACAGCGCGAAAGGCTGGAACGCCTTGCAACACCTCGTGCAACCAAGTTAAAGCCCAGTCCTAGACCAATGCACAAGGTTGGTAGCAGAACATCAACAGCTTCAAAGCCGCCTTCATTCTTATCACGACAATATCCCAAAACTCCGAGCGTGAAGAGTACTGATGAAATAGAAGAAGAGCTCATGAAAAACATCAAGCCTTTCAAAGCCCGTCCTGTTCTTGGGAGTTCAACCAGAGTGCAATCAAGATTTAAAACATCCACAATAGAAGGAAAACAGAATGGCTCATCTGCAACCAAGCCCCATTCTAAGCCCTGTGCTGCCAAGCCGCCATCCTTCCTTGCTCGGGAATCGCTAAAGGTCCCTCCTAAAAAGGTAGAAACGTTTGGGGAAAGTATGCAGCATTATAACTTCCGAGAGTTACCAACTGTAAAGCATATCGACCGGAATCTTCTCCTTACGCCACAGCCTCCATCATTTCTCCAACGAGACCCTTCTAAGCCGCGTCAAAAAGTAGAAACACTGGGGGAAAGTATTCAATATTACATGTACCACCTTCGGGATGCCCCACCCGCAATACCCTTTACACACGAATCAAATCTGATGACTCCCAAACCTCCCAAGCAGAAAAAATTTAGAGCCAACCCCGTCCCTGTTCAAATTAGGTCACCACCTCATAGTACTGATGAAATCGAGCTAAAAAAGAAGTTCAAAGCTAGACCTTTACCAGCTGGAACATATCATTCAACAAATCATATGAACACCAGTGATGATACACCTTATTATATTCGCGCAGGCCGGTATGATATGGTGACCAAAGAGAAAATGAAGAGAATGCAAGAAGAAGAACTCAAAGAATTGAAAAGAATGCGAGAAGTTAGAGCAAGAGCACTTCCAAAGAGCACTTATGAAGCTAAGCCTATCATTATCGAAAAGAGCCACATTGAACTCACGTTACCACGACCGCCTCGTCTTACATTGGATGTTAGAATGAGCAATCGCAAGCTTTATGATGAGCATGTCCACGAAAATCGAGCTCAAGAGGACGCAATGAGGTTGGGAGAGGAGCAGCGGTTGAAAGAAGAGCAAGAGGAAGACCTTCGAAGGAAAAGGGCACTTCATGTTGACGAAGGAGGGTTAGTTTTTCGTGCTAAGCAAATCTCTATGAAGTTAGAATAGCTCGGTGGCTTTAGATGGAGAATAATATTTGAATAAAATTAGAACCCGAATGGCACGATAAAATATTTTTCATGCCCACGAATGCATTTGCCCGTTCATGAAACATTAAAATATATCCATGAAATGTATCATTAGGTAGGTGGTAAACATTTGTGTCGCTACAGAAAAATTTGGCGATGCATTCTTTTTTAATGTTGCCCTTTTTCAATAGCGGAAGAGTCATTGTGAAGTTTGGGAGCGTGTGACTTCATACTGAGACTGGCTACTCCCCTGCCTCATGCTCCAAACTACTCTGAAAGATTGAGAGCTACTAGATAGTATAGCAACAGAACACTCACAATTATGTTCTAATTGATGTATCTTGGAATTGTTTACTATCACACTATGAATAAAATTGCACTAACAATAAAATAAAATATGTAATTTGCATCCAACCTTTAAAAAATGACAAAACCAAAATCTCAAGGCATTCGTACCAATCCTCCTCTCCTTGCCATTCTTCAACTCCCACTCCACATCCAAGCATGGCGGCTCTACCACAATGCCTTATCCACTGAAATTCTTGTTACTAGCATTCTTCTCTACAATCCAAGAGTCAGGTGGCAATGCTGCTCCACACGAAGATTTAGCTGAGCAAAATTGCAGAATTGTGTAAAATCACACGTGGAAACAGGAGCAGATGATTGAGCCAATTGGCACTGGCAAACCAACTGCAGCAACCTAACCATACCACTAAGGGTTGTCCTTAATCGTTCTCAAAGTTCTGTCAGAGAATGCACGCTTATGATGTTGCGACTACAGAACTCGCAAAACAATTCTTATTGTCATGCACAAAGCAAATATGCTCTCTTTAGTAGCAATGCAACTTACGGGTTACCCCTAATCTCATACCACCCTCACCCTAATTGTTCTCAAAGTAAACAAGAATGAATGATGATGTTGCAACAACCTTGGCTGGGAATGTCCTTGCGTCCCATGTCCAAAAATCTGTGAAAAGGACAGACATGGGTACATGTCCGTGACTGCCGTCCCCATTGTGCTCACCACAGGGCACAGGATGAGGACAGGACAGGGACAGGACGACACAAGACACAAGAGGACATGCATACTTTTTGGTGACTCAGACCATACAATTTTCTCCAGTTGATACAAAAATCATGATTATATGCACAAGTACTAAAGCAGGTTTCAATAAAAAACTTTGAAAGAAAAGACTCAGAAACAAGGACACACCCAGGACATGGGACTCAACAGGCCAGTCATCAACCGCGTCCTCGAAAAAGTCCTGTCCATGCCCAAATCCAAGGAATAGGACATGTCTGGGATAAGTCCGGGACGTGTAGGGGTAGGGGACATTTCCGACTAAGGCAATAACATAACTCACAAGACACCATGTTTAGAATATTCATTTGTAGTGGTCCTCTCTTTGAGGGCCGACGTTGGGTTTGCATGGAGGGAAGGCTATACTGTAACAGCACTAATGGCTGGTGCAGGAGCACTGAAGGACACAGAAAAATGCATAAGCTGGGAGCAAGTTTGACTGTGCATTGGTAGGTCATGTGCTTTGTTGGTACTATTGAATGCATATGAAGTTTATTTGTGTTGGGGTGGAGTTTAGTTGCATTGGCCAGCATGGGACAAACATGTATTGGCAGTATTGAGTTTAATGATGGACGGTCAATGTGCATCACAAAAATGATTTATAAAATCTCTGATATCAACGGACAGACTGGATGGATCACAAATGTATCACAAATTCATGCATCACAGGAAGCCCCCTCAACTGTTCCCCACTGTAGCCATTATCCCGTTAATACCAATGAGGATGGTCCAAAAACATAGAAATGCAAAGTGGCAGGTCCCACCAAATTTATTTTTTTGCAGCAATAAGAACATCACAGTATCACATTTCGTACCCGATATACACCCATAAACATACTGATTCCAATGGCAATGGTCTAAACATTACAGAAATTAACAAGCAGTTCTCTTGCTTTTGATTTTGACATGTGTCTATAAACTGGAATTTAGTACACTCATAATATATTGATAAGTTATCAGTAGTATGTACACTTTTTTGACCGTCCCAACCACGGCCTAGCCCTCACGCCCATGATGACCTGTCGACCCAAGGCCATCCACACTTTCTGCACTGAGGTAGATTGTTGCGATAAGGGTATAGATGCTTCACTGATGAGCGGCACCATGGTGGGCATCCCAACGGGCCCTGTAGACACCATTCTCGTGGCACCGTCATTGCAACGGAGAGCCAGCAGATATCAAGGTGTGGGCCTACGGAGGAACTGGTACACGACACAGACAAAGTCCACTACCATGGCCGCGGACAATGCATTGCCACTGCCACTGCGTCTGACAAATCCTCAGGCCATGAGGATCCCTCCACCAACAAACGGCAGGGGGGGGGAGGCGAGACACACCCCGGTGCAGGACAGGACTGTGTGAGGGGCCCTCCCCTCCACATCAAGTGCGGAAAACAAGAAGGCACCAGAGGCAACGATGACGACAACAACAACAAGGACCAAGACAAGATGGACGACCACGGGAGCCAAGTCCCACAAAGACAAAGCTCATGACGGCATGGATGCAATCCCACCATCCAATCAAAACCAGGGGCATCATCATGCCATCACACACAGGGCACGTGAGCTTGGCCACGGTCAATGGGGCTGGATGCAACAACAAGACCAATGATCAGACTGGCGCACACAACAACCCACACAAAATCAACGGGAGGAATGCAGTGCCACATCGGTGCCACATCAGTACCGCCTGCAGCAGCAGTCATCCCCACAACTAGGACTGGGATATTCCCATGCCACAATCAACACAACAGTGGGGATAACACCCCAACTGCATGACTGGCAATTCCTCTTTTGCCCCCTTTTTTGGATTTGGATATTACTTGGCCCTGGTTGATGACTTCTGGCCCCATGGGGGGAACGATCAACGGCAAAAAAACACAAGGCAGATGATGCAATAAAATTCGGATAATGGCTAAAAACGTCCATCCCCATAAGCATAGGAACCAATTAACCAACAACAACAACAAGGACCAAGACGAGATGGATGACCATGGGAGCCAAGTCCCACAAAGACAAAGCTCATGACGGCATGGATGCAATCCCACCATCTTCGCTTCAATTTTCGCAAAAGTCGCCCATTGTCATATTACACTGCAAGAACATCTTTTCTCTTCGGAGAAAGGGAGATCGCACACAGCAATATGTCTGTGTGTGACGAATGGTACAATACAAGAGATGGCATGAGCACGTGATGGTGATCACACGAATGCTGCCGTCAGCCGGGACTTCACGGCCGGCAACGATGGCACCTCGCGTCAAGGTTTGATGCATCTGCCCTTGTTATTGCTTTTAAACACGCAACAATTAACCATAAAAAAGGCAATCAAA
>JALLAR010000903.1:0-12087 GCA_036939335.1 Conticribra guillardii
TTCGAAAGCTATAATTTCTGGAGCTAAAACGCAAGATAGCTTTGCGACTGCATGCACGCGCACTTTTGGGCTTCGAAGCTATAATCGTGGATCTGTCCGTCGATCCTGGAGCTATCCGACGTTTTAGCTTTCAACGACTGCAAACAGTCTAATTATCATCTTCGTCGCGCCATCCAAAAGTCGTGCAAATTTTTTTGCTGCATTTTATCGGAAGCATTCGATATCGTACATCATACTACTACCTAAGTAGTATGGTACTCTACCATACAACGTGGCAAAATAATTAGCGTGGATGTCGACGATCGACAAGCTACGCTCATGAATACCATATCTACCATATTCTCATCAGGCAGCGTCGCAACGCAAGCCATCCTCATAAAAAACAAAGATCCTCGGCCAGGTGCACCACCAATAAAATAATATCTAAAACGAACCATCGTGGCTACGGTAGATAGCGGATACTACTCCTAGATAGCGGCCATCAACACAACTCAGGTATCTAGAGTAATAGATACATCGCCCAGACAAGACGACGCCACGCACAACCCTTACAATAGCACAATACTACAAACGTCCTGTCTGTGCCTAACTTGACAACTAGTGCCTGCTTAATTATCACCCGAATAATCCCGCTCACCATTTTATTTTACGAACCATCACCATCTCACTCCCTCCACCATGATGCCCGGATCAGGACCCTACGACATGTCAGGCGGTCCCGTCGGAGGCGGCGAAGGATCCAACAACCGCAACGGCGCGCGCGGCAGCACCCTCTCCGCCATGGGCATGGGAATGGGCATGGGCTACCACGGCTACCAATTACCTCCCGGCCTCATCCCCTCCCAATCCATGGGCGCCGCCGCCGGCGGTCCACCAGCCGCAGCCATGAGAGGAGGCCTCCCCGCCGGCATGGCCGCCATGCCTGTAATGGCCGGCGCCGCGGGAGCCACGCACCACGCGCCCGCCATGATGACCATGGACCCCTCCCACGGAGTCACGCGAGAATTCGCCCCGGAAAAAGCCCGTTCGGATTTGCACATGATCACCTTCCATCCTCCGGGAATGCCGCGCGCCTTCGAAATTCCCTTCCCGGAGCGGCGTCTTCCCGTGTGCGATCGGTGCAAGAAGAATTATAAATCGAGAGATTTATGTCGCACGCGCGATGGCCACAGGACCTTGCCCTGGACGACTACCTACATTGCCATTACGGTGGATCCCTCGTTGATAGTTAGCGACCCCAGCGATGGCAGTCTGAGCTTTGCGGACCTCCCGGTGCAGGCTGAAATATGCGAAGTTCCCCTCATGTGCCTCGGGCCCTCCGATGGATCCATGAAACACGAACCGATATGCAAAGTTTGTCGCGAAAAGAATTATACCCGAGATTATTGCCGCAACACTTGTAAGCACACCACTCCTCCCTGGAGTTGTACCTACATTAAAATTGCAGCGGACATGAATCCCAATAGCGATGCATTGAATGGCAAGGGCTCGATGAAGAAGAGGAAGAAGAATGGGGATGAGTACGATGATGGATCATTGCAGCAAAATCATTCCGCCAAGAAAAGGGGGGGAAAGAAGGGGATGGACTACAACAGTGTGGATGCCTATTCTGCAAGCCATGAAAGAAGTGAGGAGGACGAGAGCCTGAGTCATGATTTGACTCAAATTCATCTTTCAAGAACGTTTTTGGCTTCAGTTTCTTCCAAGAGTGTTATTGTTCGTGTGAGTCATGACTTTTACTTTGGCTTGAATTTCATCAGTTCTTATTTATCTCCTTTTTTACATATAATATTCAATCACTATTATTTACTCATGAATTATTGTTTCTTTCCTCACCTCCATCTCCTTTCATCATTCAGTGGTGTGAGGAAATTCAGTACCCTCCAGAAACCAAGGAAACTATCCCCCAACAAATGCCAGGAATGGAGGCATACTTCAGCATGCACCAGCATGGAGCCGGTGCTGGTGCTGGAGGAGATGCGGATTCTCATCAAATGCTTCAGATGAGGGCACATGCCGCGGCTACCAAAGATAAGGGTACTCCTGGAGGCTCCGATGGGGCTGGTCAGGGTGGCGCTGGGAATTGGCCTGGTGGAGGCTCTGAAGGTGCAGCCGCCAATGCAAACAATCCCATGGCAGCCATGATGGGAATGGGAGGAGGAGCAGGCAGCATGAGTAATATGTTCAATAATTCTAATTCCACCATGCAAAACAACCAATTGTGGGAGGCCTTCCGAGCGGGTGCCATGTGGGCACAGGCGCAGGGTGGACAAATTCCTGGAGGATATGGACCGTATGGTGGCGGGATGGGAGCTGGCGGGATGCCCAGTAATCCAATGGCGTTCTTTGCACAATCTCAAGCAGCAGCTGGAGGAGGAGGAGCTGGAGGGCCAGATATGCAAGATCAATTACGTTGGGGAATGCCTTTTGGTGGAGGATACGGTATGGGAAGAGGTGGACCAGGGGGGATTGGAGGAGGTGGTGGATCAGAATCAAAAAGAGCATTCCAAAATAAAAACCCTGGCATGTTTGAAACCATGATGGGCCAGGGTGGCGGTGATGGTGGCATGTATAGTCGTCACAGTCCTGGTGGAAATGGAGAATACAGTCGCGCAAGCTCTGGAGATTATGGAGGCAGTGGAAGGGGAGACATGAATGACGGTCTCAGCCCCAAACACGAAGAGAGTATTTGAAGAATGTACAAAGCTATTTGCTGTGAGCAAGGGATAACCATGATGTATACACCGCATGAATCATCAACTTCATTGCTTGACAATGATAAACCAATCGCCTTGCTTGTTGAATGGAGCAAGATGGCATGTAGCATAGTCTGTGGAGTTGGGGGGGAGTAGGAAGTCGTTATAATATTATTGTTGTGGAAGGGGTTTTGATGTGGTTTTTTTTAACATGCATAAGAGACGTGTAATTTTGTTGTTAGTGTATGTCTTGTGTTAAGCCTCCATGAAGTATGGTGCCGTTTCATCATCCAACAGAGTGGATAGCCTGGATTACGATGGAATACAATATCTCAGTGACATTTCAATGCTTGCTCATTGAGTACGTACTCTAGTAGTCTATGATAACACCCACTACTTACTTCATGAAAATGATTGTAATGTACGAATGATGAGATAGGCTTTTGTTTGTCTTTGAAACCACGGAGAGTAGATAATACTACGCAATGACAATATGATAGTATCTACAGATTAACATAATAAGACGATGATAGTAAAATACCAACTCTTGGGATGGTGCAATACAAAAAGCACGGACATGAAACTTCGTGGAACTGCACTCTACCATCCAGCCGAAAGATATGAATTCGTGCAACTTAGAAGTGGCTCATTATTAAGAAAATGAATATTGCTATGTAAAAATAATGAGTCTAATAATAAATTCGGTTACTTTCGTTCGCCAAAAAAAACATGACTGTATCAAACACTGCATCCACTGATAAAAGTTACCACATTAGTAGACGGATACTGAACAATCTTTCATAGAGAGATGGTGTCAAAACAACTCAGAGGTCTTCATCAATGATTTCAGATGGCTTCAAGAGACCAGGGACAGCACTTCGGTGGGCTTGCTGAGCCTCCATTTGTTGCCGTTGCTGTGAATCCTGCTCTTCTCCAAACATTTCTCTGTTGTCTTCGGTACTGAATTCTTTGAGCTGAATCAGGAAGTCACGCAAGTGAGTCTTGAATGTGGGCAAATCCATGTTGATATCAAACATGCCATCAACAAATTTAGCAACTTGGCTCCTCGTGAGATTGGGGAAACTTGAGATAAGTAGGTTTGATATATGTTCACGAAGGAACGCTGGGTTCGTCTGGCCTGGGGGTGCATTGGCCGGGTCAAAAAGAGGCACAGTAACGTGGTTCATCTGAACAAGATGAAACATTTGACGCAAAAGCGTAGCATGCATTTTGAAACCCGATTTGTGAAGGCGATCCGTCATAACAGAGAAGACATCCTGGATGAGGGCAAGCAAGTACTGCTGGTAGAAGCCTTGTGCAATGTTGGGAGTTTTTCCAACATTTTCAAGTAGCTCGAGAAGGATTCCAAGACCCTACATAAACAGTGAACGGAACACATCACAGGAGGGGCGCATTTTAGCGAAAAAAAGTAATAATCGCAAAGAGAAAATTACAGTCCTTCAGAACTCACAGTATCAGAAATGTTCCTCTCTGTATGTTTCATTGCCCACACCACTGAATCAACAACCAACTTTTGGTGCTCGGGCGGAATGTTGAACAGGGCTTGGAAGCAGTGCGAGTTGACAGCCTGTACAAAAACAAAGAAGGTAGTATTAGAAACTGTATCAGCTGACAAAAAATCACATAACTGGACTCAAAGACTGTATGCTTACCCGGATGAACTCGAAAAACCGAATTCTGTGCTCTGGATAATCTTCAAAGTTGACTGTAATCATCTGCAATGTGCATTCAAATACAGCCTCCATAATACGTGGGACATCACCGAGGATTTGACTCTTGAGTTTCTCCACCACTGTCGTGAAGAGAGACAAAACCTCTGGATCCCTTGCCCCTGCAATGTTTCGCTGGTAATCGCCTAGAATGGGGTCCAACACAGGAGGAATAAACCCTTGTGATACAGCCTTGGGATCCGACTCAGGGGGTCCACTTTTGTCAATGAAGGTATTGAGCAGCCTGAGGACCTCCTTTTTGGCACTGCGCATTGTCCGCACAAGACTCAATTGTGTGGCAATGGCTCCTTGTTGAGCAATAGTGGCAGAAATGCGCTCTGAGTAAACCTTGTACACATTGAGCATGTCAAGGAAAAAAGTTTGTAATTGATTCGCGTAAATTGAACCAATCATTCCACAGACCCTGTTGTTGGTTTTGAGGATTTTGATAATTTCCTTGATAGTATTGGGCTCAACAAGCGATTCCACGTTGGTATTGGCTTGTTCCATAATCAATTTCCAGTTGCGGTTCGGCATCTCCATGAGTTTTTTCAGAAGCTCGCCACGATCAATAGTCACGGCGGGGCCTTTGTCACTCAGCATACAACCAACTGCTTCATAAAAGGCTTGAACTTGGTGCGGTTGCAAATCACTAACAATGGTAGGCAAAGAGTCCACAAGCTCCACAATGAAAGGCACCTGCTCATCAGTTTGGAGAGTAACAAATTTCCGTTTACACTTTGTAGCAATCTTGAGAAAGGTGTCACATGCCATATCCTGCACACCAGGGTGCACTTCATGCATGAACTCAAATAACTTATTGACAACCGTCTTTAGAAATTTCCAATGAGCTTTTAAGAAGCGGGGGTATTGCCCCACTACATACATGATGTTACTGGCAACAACTGCCTTGTTATCTTTCCCTCGCTTTTGTTCGCAAAGACCCAAAAGATCTTTGATGACAGTCACCAAAAAACGCTTCTCCTCATCTTCCGTCATGGCGCCAGAAATCGAACCAATTGCCCAACAGAGAGTGTTCAAATTGTTCCAAGACCATTCTGTCCCATCAACCTGTGACGTCAGCTTCGAAAGCATAATGTTTTCGGTATCATCGCAGTTCAAGTGAGTCAAATAGACAAGCGTCTCCCTCATGGATTTATACTGCGCAATGACGTCAGTATCTTTGGTCGTTTCCCTCACAATATCACCATTCTCATCTTCGACAATGAGAACTTCCTCCGGCTTTGCCATTTTTGCAATCATGACCTGACGGACGCCAGTGAGGACTGGTCCATACATGTATTTGCGGCTCGCGGCCGAGTTGTTGCCATTGTTTCCAAGGTTGAGCACAGATCCACCACCCCCATAGCCCTGTCTCTTGAACTCATTGTCGGTCTGGTACAAATCAAATGCCAGCATGTGCCATGCCTCGAGACAAATTCGAAAAATCTCCACATCATCAACCTCCGACACCCTCACAAGATAGAAGAGGCCAGTAATGAGACTTTGCTGCGTGTCCGGCGTCTCGAGCGCCTTCAGATGCGCTTTCAAGAAACTCGATAGAAAGAGAGCAAGACGCTGAATAAAGATGCAATCATCATCTGACCCACTTTCAAATGGCTGTGCCAGATCAGTCTCGGGGCTAAAAATGTTGCCCAGACGAGACAAGAATCCACTAAACAGTTTACGAAAGAGAGGATCATATTGCGGTTCCAAATCGGCGAGACTCCCCACTTCCGACAAACAATCAAGGGTATCATTCCGAAACATTGGCTCCGGAAAGAATTTATTGAGAAGAATATCAATCAACTGCGTCTGAAAGATGAACCCGAGCGGAATCCACGTCAGAAATCGTTGCAGGGTCTGCAACGTCACCTTTAGCAAACTCGGCTTCTTGGAATGCTCCAGAATAAATTCACAGAGGTGATAGATTGCCGAAAATTCGCTATTGAGGCTTTCTTTCATCGATTTGACTTTCTCGGTCACCATTTGATCGCGCGAAAAATCAAAGACCTCCTCGCTGAGCAGCTTTAGAATTTGCATATTGTTCTCGCACAAAATCTCGGACGTTTTGGAAGAGCCAACGAGGTCGGGGATGAAGGAGGGCCAGTTGTGTGGCCATTCGTGCTTGAGGATTTGGACGAGGGTGAGGTTGAGTTTGTTGAGAAAGACCCTTTCGGTTTTAACGAGGGCTTCGTCTTGGGAGATTTGGATGACCTTGCCGACTACGTAGTTTTTGATGCCCTCGCGCTGTTCGGCTGGGAGGACCTTCCACCTATGAAATCAATGCAGCGGCGTTTGGTTGATGGGGGGGAAGCGGTTAAAGAGGGGGATAAAAATGGCCAATGTAAAAATTAAAAAAGTAACGACTTTTTCTCACCGTGTTCGGATGGCATCATCTAGCACCTGCAAGCCAAAAAAACGACTCTGAGGATTCTGAGCCCTCTCCAGAATTGCATCCGCCTTGGTCCACACATCTGGACTCTCCTGCAATGCCATCAAAGCCTTGTTGGCAACGGCACGATTCGGGTCGATGGGGTTGTAGGCAGCAGTGACGACTTCATCCAGCAGTGTAACGTCGAACTCGGCGCCGTTGGGGGAGAGGAGCTTCTGGGCTGCGGCTTCTATGCCTATTGAGGCGGCCATTGTTGGGTAGTTGCTGTGGTGTGCTGGTGGTGGCGGGCGGCTGCTTTAGGGGAGAATTATTGAGGCAATATGTTGGGGTGGTGTATTTATTCCTTTTTGATTGGTCGGCCTCCGTCGCCGAAGATCATGGAGACAGCGAGTTGCATTTGAGTCGCGGGGCGTGTGGCGTGGGCGGGCGGGGTGTATCGTATTGTATGTTGGCGCGATTCAGGCTTGACATTTTTTCTCAGCTGCACGCATGCATGCATACATACATCATCATAATAATATTATCGTACATATCGTAGTACCATACGTGCTCGCCTCGCTGTTCCGCCATAAAAATAAATACATTGCATGTGCATATGTTTTCCACATATTCCTCCGTGCGTGACCAATTTGAAAGCGAAGATAGCCGTTGTTGGTTTTTGATAGGTTTGAGGTTTTGAGTGGTTTGGCGCGCGCGCTGCACTTTGACATGCACCTACCTGTTCTGTTTTCTGTTCTCTCTTCTCATGTTCATTGTACTGTGAATATGCAAATTGTTCTGCATTGTTGCATGATACAATGCATGTGATGTGGATAGTGCTGCTGGTGATAACAAAGAGCAATAACACATAATATATATTGCTTTCATAAGAAACACTCGTATATGTATAGGTGTAGATTAAAAAAATCAGATATTCAGATGATTTCTTTGTAGTCCCAATGTCCCCCGTATCCGTATGCATCATCATCATCATGTCTCGGTCTCAGACATGTCCTCTCCTGAGCCTGAGCCTGAGCCTGAGCCTGAGATGATGACAGCTGAATGTACCTTTAATTGTTTCTTTTCTGTGAACAAGCTGTTGATCACACCATTGGTTTGTGGTATTCTGGTCCTGGTTCTGGTGCCGGGCCCTGTGTCTGTATCCAGCTTGGTGTCCTCCTCGGGGGTTCTGAATCATGGGCGTTAACTGGACCACAAGCATGAGACTAGCCCATCTGACCAGAACTAATTAGTACTAATATTAATAGGAATGTTTCTTCCTTTTCCAATATAGTATGTTTTCCTCCTCAAAACTTATACTGATACTGATACATTGCTAGTTTTGGTAGAAATGTTAGAGTGTATGATCATTTGCCATGTATCATCATGAGTTTAAATAAGGAGTATTGGCGGCACTTTGGCTGGAGTGGGGTTGGGTGGTTAAAGCATTAGCTACTACTTCATGTATGATAATTCTATTGCAACAATCAGCTTATTGATCAGTACATGAATTAGTTTACGAGCTCACAATGAGTTATTGTTTACAATTACAATGGGAAACACTGCTATGACGGTCTAGCTGTTCTTTGTGCTCATGTTAGTGGAGAGGAGTCACAGATTTGGTCTGGACTATGCACTAGTGGATATCTTTGTATCAACAAAAGGCACCATGTAATTTTGTCTGATGATCAAAACATCGTGTATCATGTAACTTTACTACTCCAATAAAGTTCCAAAATCAATCCCACCATGCAAAGGAAATAAGGCTACTCTTTCTTCTCCATGTAATTCTTACATTGGAATGCAACTCTGGATGTTTACACATTACACATGCAAAAATGGGTTCAATGTTGTATGATGATGCATGAAACCAAAAAAATAAGTTTCGGTCACCATATGCAAAAATCCCCAAATATTGCATATAATTATCCTTTGAAGATGATATTTAGAATGAGAATATCTTGATGAGCAGGCTTTGAATCTGGGATATTCAAAGTTGAGATTTGCTATGGAATAATGTATGATAGGCATGCAATGGGTTGTGTCAGTACTGACACATGATAGCTGTATAGATCCTCTTCCGTTTGCAGATCATTTTTTGTCACTGGGACATTGCATTCTGAACTCAGCTCAATGCACTAAAAGTTGAGGTATGTAAAACTTCTCTTAATCCTTCCAACTGGTAAAAGAAGCATTGTCACAACTTGGCTAGGCTGAAGACTGGAGGCTCAGGCCCTTATGAGTGGTTTATCCATAGTGATGCTGGTAGTTGGTAGTATAAATTGGATAACATGATGATATCAAACCATTTCATTTGTTGATTGATGACATAGAGTCAGTATACATCTAAGAATCATCCTCTCTTTGGTGTGTTCATTTTCTTGTTAATTCAAGTCAAAAAGGGCACAACATGCAATAAGAATAAGCAGTAATAATTCATGATTAAAATAGAGATGGAATATTTCCTCAATGAAAGATGAGAGAACAACTGAAGCATGTGACTATTGTTGCTAATATATTTTAATATTTCTCTTGATCTATTTTTCTAGAACCATTTAGAAATAATTTATATTATCCTATAGTCTGGATTTCTACCATGAGTTGTGATGTAATTAATTTGATTTACAAAGTTATTGCTCTTGCCTACAAGTCAATGGAAAGATTGGAGCTTCCACATCTTTTTAATTGGTATGATGGTGGTATGTTACTAGTAGGTAGGTCCACTTTTAAGTTTTAAGTCAAGGGGTCAATGTACAAGCATTCAAATTCAAAAAGTACATTGGCCCATTTGTTCCATTGGTTACTGCTCTTTTGTGGGGCTTCTGCTGTCATTGTTTGCGGACCTCCTTCATCTTGTCATATCTTATCACAAATAATATGAATCTATTCTTAATTTAACTAGCACGAAGATATTTGTATTATTTTTCAGTTGCATCTGACATACTGCTAACAAGTATTCTAATGCAATCAGAGATAGAAGTAAGTAGTACTTTGGAAAAAAGTGAAGTAAGGTCAAAATGACCCTAAATTCAGTAAAGTAAAGTATTTTGAATAATGCACTAAATCTCAGTAAACATAAGTGAAGTAAATCTCATCACAAGAATCCAATGCAGTACTTTACTTTTGCTTACTTTGAACTAAAACAGGAATAAATTGACCAATTTGATTAGTAGTAATACTCCTCAATACTAAAACAATAACAACGGCACCAAGCAACAATCTGTAACACCAATAGTAATGTCTAAATAAAATTTACAACTGAGCTGCTGTTGGTCATGGAGCACATAGCTGTAATGAAAGAGTAAATATTAGGTTTGCTGGATTGTGGGTACCAACAACATGGTCAAAGTTGTTCAACGTTTTGAGCTAAAACATAATTATTGGTATGTGTAGAACTCAAATTATATGTCCCTCCAGAAAAGCATTAGGTTTAGTGGTAGAATTGCATGGATAGTATTTTTGTTGGAAGTCAAAACCATAGTGTTGTTTCTTGTGGCACAATTTGAAATTTGATTGTGTGAGTTGAAAAATGCGTGGAATTATTTTTTTAAGTTCTTGAGAGATCCATATCATTCAATTTTTATTCCGTGAAACTTAGTATGTTGTGTAATTAGCACAAAGAACTAACCACACAACAGGATAGTAGTATTGGGCAAGTGTGTCAGCCGTTGTTGATTATTACTCTTGGGCAAGTGTCAGATGTCAGAGAGCCAGCCAAGTGTAGACATGCAGCAATGGGCATTGCTATTCCTAGTACAATATAGAGCGAGTGTGCATGATTGAGTGCAAGTGTTGGATAAAAAATTCTTCTATATAACTGGTACGTAGTACTATGTATGATAATCTCTTCTTGGGGTAGTATGGGGAAATCAAAGAATAGCTAGGTAAGGATATGTCATAATACTACTTGTGTATGACGATTGACGATACAATGCAACTGTGACAGTTTGATTATCTATTGCCCAATGGACACACAAATTAATTTAGTAGGTATGGATTTGTTTCTTTATAATGAATAAAAAACCTTAATTTACAATACAGGATGAGACTCTATGAGAGGTAAAATAATTATTACTAACTCTCTTTCAAAAATAATATTGATAACCAATTTTTAATGTAAATAAAGTAAACTTTGGAATGGGATTCTTGCCCCTTTTTGAAATTACTTCAGTAAGCCATGTTGCCAAAAAATCTGAGTAAGCCTAAAGTAAGAGTATTCCAAAGTAGTAAGCCCCAAAAATCTGGTTTTACTTTTACTTTGCTTATTTACTTCAAATTGGTTAACTTATTTCTATATCTGAATGTAATGTACCACAGAAAGCAGCCACAGTCAGAGAAGGATAGTATGTGGTAAAGGTAAATGCACAAAATATGAATACTGTCAAACAACAGCCAATAGGGACATAATTGTAAAATTTTCAAAATACAACAATCCTTCCCAAGCAATGCCAGTACCCCTCAAAGTGACAGTGATGATGATGACACAGAAACAGCATTCAAAGAAAAGAAATGACCAGAAAGGAGAGGTCCTGCCCAAAGCCATCACATATGAGCATAATTGGTCAAGATAAAAGATAGTGTGGGTGCCATCTGAGAGTTAATATCAATATCACAAATCCTTGTCCCGTAGTATATTATACTCCACCTAACCATCCTACTCCAGACATTGAAGTATAGTACTTGTCATAATAATAGTGCAACAGTTCCATGTTCGTGAATCATAAATTGAATAGAATGGTGTGGTGAAAGCACCAACCACCCCACTATAAAATGTGACATATATTGTGTAGTGATTGCAACTACCTAAGGATTGGGAGATTTCAAATTAAAAATACTCTGTACGAGGAAAAATCAAACCAAAAGAGAGGGGGTTAAATGAGTATAACAAATTAAATCTGAAAATATGCTGATGTGTATCAAATTATTAAGAAGTAGTTAATTAAAAGCTTTCAGTAGATACATGTTGGTCTACCTCCCTGGTGAATATCATAGGCATTAGAATGCCTTTGATTTCTGTTTATTATCTAATTATTATTCTCAGTGGCAGTGGCTCCTCTTTACCATTATTGTGTACCATCACTGACAATGCATTGCAGCCTAGTGCAAGACGGCTGCTGATGACATAGTACCTTCTATTGTTTGGTAATGTTGTGATGAGGTGAAATCATTTTATCATCTACTCTGGTCTAGTGAGTTGCAGCTTATATTGTTCTTCGTGCTATGAGACCTGGCCTGGTCCTGGGTGGTTCACCTATGTACCGGACTGATTCACTTTCATCGGTCATCA
>JALLAR010000904.1:0-12073 GCA_036939335.1 Conticribra guillardii
TCTCGTATTGTACCATTCGTCACCCATGGTCATATTGCTGTGTGTGATCTCCCTTTCTCCAAAGAGAAAAGACGTTCTTGCAGTGTAATATGACAATGGGTGACAAATGAGATGGTGAGAAGGGCGCTTTCACAAAAATTGGAGTGGACATGGTGTTATTTTTATGGTAGTAGATACTACAACTACAGCAGATGCAGGCAGAGCCCACTGTCTCGCTCATCACTCATCGCAGGTCCATCTCTCGATTGCCCTTCACAATATTATTACTGGATGCCCACAAATAATATTTCAAATGAATCCGATGTTCGTATTCAATAATATTCATGAAGATACTTTTTTTGTTTGTGATCAAAAAAATAATAATGCCAACAAGAACACAAAATGATACTCATCAGTCCCACTGTCAAATGTATATTGTGCATGACAGACATGTCTCACCGTCAAATGTATAACAATTAAAGTAGGAATTAATAGTTACTGCCGTAGAAGCCTAAATGTCACGCATCTCCCATCACATTTTTTTTCAAGGATGGGTGATGGCCGACCCATATGATTCTACATATAAGAGCGATGGCCAGCCCATATGATTCTACATACGAGATCATCTCAGCTCGACATAATTTTTGGACGCAAAATTGAGCATGATGACTCAGTAATAGACAATGCATTCCCCTTACCGAAAGACTCTCATTTAAAAGAGCTTTCAGGATCTGTGCGTATCAAGTCATACGGACGAAAACTGACCTTAATCCGAGCTTTAGAAGTTGATATGCTACATTTGACGGTGGGACTGATGAGTATTATGGTATGTCCCACACGGGACTCTGTACCAAGAGTAGTAAATATCCACCTACCTTGGTGGTAAAACAAAATTAACATACAGATCTACCTAATACACTACTTACCATATAAGCCGGTGCACAACGCGTGGGTGTTGTACATCCACGTGGAACTTATGGCTCCCGTGTGCATTGTGCTCTAAACTTAGATAGTTAGTATTTTTTAATGCGAGAAAAATGTGGCGCGCCCGATTTTTTTGTTGATGGATGATCAACCTTGTAGTAGTAGCACCAACAGCGGTGCAATCTTTGTGTTGTTTGATTATCCATTTTTGGGAGTTATGACAAGTCCCGCACATCACCCGAAAGCTCTCAACAAAGAGAACTCAACAATGCATTGGGACTAAAGTGTATTGCCCCTGAATCTTGAAATAAATTCAGATGGACAGTTAAGTAGAACGAGGTATACCCCCCCCCATTTCAGCTAGGCTGGCTGAGGGGGGGGTATAACAAAAATTTGCTTATAAATTCCCACAGTTTGCCTGTACAATCTGCCCAGCAGGGGTAACAGGGGCTCATTATGTACAGTAGTACAAGAAGCACCTACAAAAGTACATTCCATTGTATGTATGTGCAGTTGACTTCCTTCTGCTAGATTTTGTGGATGACATTCAACTCACATTATTTATCAAAGGTGAGAGTCTATCCAACCCAGATTTCGATGGGGATTCCAAATATGAGCTCGGCTGGACCATAAGATGGCGTCTTTGTACCGAAAACGGCCGTTGATTGAAGGGGGTTTGTGTCGCCTCATTTTTGTACTTTTATTGAGCTGTGGGATGCCATGTCGGTGGCGCCTCCCTCGCCATAAACCATTGCTGAGACAACCTATCCAACCCAGATTTCGATGGGGATTCCAAATATGAGCTCGGCTGGACCGTGAGAGGGCGTCTTTGTGCCAAAAACGGCCGTTGATTGACATCACACAATCACTGGGTCTGGGGGCTCAAATGAAAAGTAGTAATTCTAGTAGGATGGCTTACAAGTTATATTATAAAAAATATAGACTGGTCAATAATTGTGAAGTAAAGATGAGCGTGAAAAGTGTAGATAATTGTAGGGTTAACCTTTAGCCACAAAATGAGCAAAAGGGGGTATAAAAACTCAACACTAGGCTCAAACGAATTTGGGGGAACTGTGCGATCTGAATTGCCACGTGATTGGAACGGTCCAATTGCATGCGTCCTTTCAATCGACTCAAAAATGCAGATTCCACCTTCATTGGATTCAATAATATCGAGACACTTTGTCGATCTTCCCAAAATCAGTTATATCGAAAAGATTCATATTTTTTGTTCCTCAAACGATGAAGACATTTTCAGTATTTAAACGAGACAAAGTTGGTGCTGTCTCTCTCACTTTTGACTCGGATAAAGACACATCACCAACAAACAAGTCGTTTGAAGAAGATGAACAACAAACCATATCGGTAGACACCAAGTATTGCAGCCACAGTCTTTCCCTGGCTCTCTCAAGAACCAAATCGGAGACTACACCGGCTGTAGCTCTTCCTCCTGAGCAAGAACTGAGTTTCTGTTTCACCAGCTTGTCATTCCCCGGCTCAGCAGCCACATCATTTGCAATGCCATTGAAGAGAACATCCACCCAAAGTACCAATTCAAGTTCCAAGCAGAGTTCTTCCTCGACATCCAAGAGATCGTCTTTGACAACTTCGTCGTCAAGGCGCAAGATACATTGCATCATCTGCCAACAGGGCTTACGTTCTGGAGAATATTTCGAATTTTGCAGTTTGTACTTTTGCAATGAGTCACGTGGAAGAACTTCTGGTTTCCGATGTGCCCGATGCCATTGTCGTCTTGATGAATTGCTATTGGCGGCTGGAGTAAATGAAGGAAACTATAAAAGGACTAGGAGTAATCACGATGAGGGCACTGATAAGGTATGGATGGGGCTGGAAGAATTGGACGAATTGTTACAAGTGGGAGGAAAAAACGCACGCCAGATAATAAACGAGACGAAAGTAATTTCGAATGCAAATGGGAGCGCGATTAAGTGTGGGAACTGTGCAAAGGATGACATTGGCGGGATAGAGTTGTGTGCTGCAACATCGGCTGTTGATGGCAACACTGATGCTGTTGACATTACTACAGCCAGTTCCAGATACGAAAAAATAGTAAAAATCATTGTCAACTCCCAAGATGGCCCAAATTACCACAAAGATCACAAAAAAATTACACCAAGTAGTGCTCGGTCTCTCATCCAAGTACAGTGTTATCCCTGTGCGTCCTTTGCAAAAGAGACCTACTAGCATTCAATGGAGATATTCAAACCGTGGGCGTGTACAAATATCATTCCGTGTGCTTGCGACGAGCAGAAGCGCCATATTTTTTCACCTCAGCAAAAGTCACCCGCCAACACAAGTTCAGTCATCGAGAACTATGCTCAGGAATGGTGGAAGTAGATTTTGATAGCTCGCCCGATGACGTAGACTATGACACTTCATTGGATTTTTCAATGGAAAGCGACCGTCAGGCCTTTGGGTTTAATCAAGATGTTCGCCAATTTTATCAAGACCAAGTCATGAGTATCAAGTTGAATGATTCGAATTTCAAGCGGCTAAATTTGAATGATGTGTCATCGTTTACTGATGATTCGTGGAAGCAACTTGGATTTCATGCTGCTCGTAATAATGAACTCGAGATCGTTGATCTCTCAGGCTGCGGTCTTTCCGATTCTCAAATGTTAATGTTCTTCACAGCTGTGGCAGATAATACATCAATCCAGACATTGGATCTCTCGCATAACACTTTTGGATTGGAAGGAATACGCGCACTAGCCAAGATGAGCTCATTGGATAAGATCAAAAAGCTTTTTGTTTCTGGAAATAAGATTGGCAACAAGGGCTTTGATGTGCTGATGATGGCTTTATTTAGTGGGTTGATCCAAGATATTGGCTTATGCGATTGCGGCATTGATAATATCTGTGCCTTGAGGCATTATGCGCTTCCCAACTTGGTAAATCTCAATATGGGCTCAAACACACTTGGATCAGAAGGTTGCAAGATCTTGTCCAAATTACTTGATATTGATGATTCCAAGTTAGAAGTGCTACATCTCGAAGACAGCAAAATCAATGACAAAGGCGCCATGGTATTTGCCATGTCACTTTTGAGTAATACAACATTGACACATCTCTCTTTGAACGGCAACCAGATTGAAACTCGGGGTCGAAATGCCTTTTTGAAGTATTGATGCAGTGTTCAAATCCAACCACACATTGCTAAATATTATTTTGGACTGTCTTCTGGATTCTAGAACTAACACGCAACTCAAGGCTGCCCTTGAAATCAATCGCAAAAATGAAGGAGACCCGAAATTGGCATGCCTTGCGATAGTCAAGAATCTTCATCACAAGAAGATTGCTGCTTATATGAATGAAAACCGAGAGAACGCAGCTTGAATTGAAGGGCTGCTACTGGCTACTGGAGATGCAGGGTCTTAGGTTCGCTGCTGAAAAGAAAGAAATTAGTGCCGGAATGCCAACACCACCAAAATCTGCAAACAATAGCTCCAAAGCTAGTAAACAATTGAAAAAGATGGAGGACAAAGTCAACTATATGGAATCTGTCCTAGTTCAACAAGTAGCATTACTCAAAGACAAAATGAATGACTTAACTTCAAGAAATGAAGATTTGGTCTCAGCTAATCAACAGATGTTAGCTTCTATATCAGAAAAGGAAAAGGAGATTGAATCACTCAAAGATATTTTGATAAGCTCAAAACCAACAATGTGTATGGTGAACGCTTCTGGAGATAACAATGACAAAAGTTCTTCAAGCAGTACTTGCAGTTGGAACGCACTTCCAATTCAAGGAGATGGCATTTCTGCGCTGGAACGGTGTCTTAGTGCTGGGAGAAACGCCGTGGAAGCAGCGGAGAGGGATAGCATAAAACTTGGATACTGATGCACTTTTTGGCAATGTCCAACTCCATTTTTGCCCTTTAACAGTTTTTGCTTGGGATCTCATATTTTATTAAATGAGGCATACGGTTGTGAAAATGCCATGAATTGAGTAACACAATATTTCTCGTTATACATTGTTGATGCACGTTTTAAATATAAATCTGAAATTAAGAACAATCCTTTTGTCCTTCGGATTAGTAAGCATCTAATTAGTTTGGACATTGTTTCTACTTTTAGATTGTTGACAGAAAAATTAAAATCTAATAATAATTAGATATTGCGTTGTTTTGGAAGTGAGCAGAACATATATGCTATTTGAAGTGTGCCCACATATAAAATGGGGACAAGGAATAAAAGAAGAGTTTCCCAACAATGTTGACACTGGCATCGTTTTACAGACATCTTTCTGTCTATGTCTGGCATTAAATGTATGTATTTGGATAGGACTGATTAGTGATGTTTCAATTACAGCCAAACAATAATAAAACGATTAAAAGCAAGCATCTACTTCTCTTGAGGCATGGTGGGCTAAATGGGCCTGAGATTCCATGATTAAAGTCCCCATTTTTTATAGAGAAAATCAGCACAAGAAATACCATGCCATCATCCCCAGTGACGATGAACATTGATAATGTATTCCCTTTTATCCCAACAAATAATAGGATGCACCAATAGACCTAGTTGTGATTGTGCCAAAGAAGCCAGTCCCGCTAGTGGCCCATCTTCTTTTGCAGCAGAAAGAAGTTCCTTTTTCAAAGATGCAGACTCATTGGAATCGAAGGCACACAGCGACGCCTTCTTGGGCATATGGAAGGGAGTATGTGATGTTGGTCGAACCAGATGCCACACGGGTGTTTCCTTGTGCAATATAAAAGCGTCACTTTTAATCGCAACATTGATTTCCGTGAGTGGTGTTGGTGTATGATGAATTTTAGTTGCTCTATAGTTGAAATTGCGAATGAATGGTGGGAATTAAAATCAACGTCATTGTCATGGTCGGCAAATGAAATAATGGGGGGGTTTAAACAAGTTTTTAAGATTAAGTTGTAGGTCAAACCGTCCCAACATGTGTGTTTGCCGTCACATTTTCCCAGAAAAAATTCGCTCTATTCTATTACGATCTGTTTCATTGTTCATGAAGGCATTTTGAAGAGGATGGCCTTTTCTCGATTTTTGTCCTTCTTCAGTCTTATTGAATCTAAATTTATCAAATACATTGCCATCGCCTGAAAATGCCCTTTTCTTATCATGTAGAACATTGTATGTTTGTCGCGAGAGAATACTTTTACAACGAGACTTAGAACTGCTTGATATTGTCAACATTTCCTGACTAGTATCAACGGGTGGCAAGACCTCTCCAGTAAATTGTAAATATCTCTTTGCATTGTTGTGCATGGACTTCTTTTTAACTCCATTAAGATTTCTCTCAATTTCAGTTTTACGATCGCACATGGTTGATGCCAACTTCTCTTTTCCAGGATTCATTGTGTCGTAGGAAAGACGCTGCACGTTCATTTTTTTATTGTAGTCACTATTGCACTGATGTGGGAGGTTATCTTTCTTGGCATTGGAATTATCATATATTATTGTGTGTGGAAGAGATTCATCGCTGATACATTCTTTGTATTTTTTATCCATGCAAAGATGTGCATTCTGTGAATGTTCATGAGGTGATAGGCATTTCATGTCCTGTTTTTCTTCATTTACGATGATTGAACTGCTGTCATTAGTTGCTAAGTTGTGTAAATTGATCCCCCTTTTAGAATGTTTGCTTCCGCTGGATGATAAAGAATTCCTAGATGAACAAGAGTCAGGGCAACACAAAATGCATTTTATTGGGGAGCTGCCCCTCTCGCATGTGGCCGCTCTGTTAACTTTTGTGCCTTCAAGCTGTGTTTGCACTGATGTTGATTTCTTCGTCTGCTCTGTTGATAAATATGAATTGCAACACAAACAGCGGGGTAGTTTCTGTATAGTGCACTGAGAGCTTTTCTCGACACATTCTAGATCACCTGCGGAGCAAATGTTGTTTTTTTGCGCAATTTCTGCCTCTTCGCCCTCCTCAAGAAGATGTCTTTGGCCCCCCTTTTCCTGCCTGTTGATTCTATGGGGTGGAACTGCAAACAGTCTATCACTCATCAACTCATCAATCACACTTGAAAGGCTCCGGTATATGATGGTGTCATCTGTGTCTTCGTCGTATGCACAGCAAACTTCTTCCTTGTTTCCATTGAAATGATTGGGATTATTACATGTTGATGGATCAGTTTCTTTAGATTTGTCTTCTGAGCTCGTCGTTGTTGTGTTCTTTTCTTTCTCGTCCACTGTAGACGTGCTCCCTTCGCCACCACATTGTTCAAAGAACGGCAATTTTGATTTTAAGACCAACCGGTTTCGCTTAGATTCTACACCCAGCGATGATGTTTTTTCTGGCGTATCAAAATATCTGTCATCCCTCTTTCGTTTTTTATTGAAATTTTTACAACTGGTTTCCCCATTTTCTTCAGGTGGGTCAATTTGTGACCTCTTTTGCTCTTGTTCTTTGGGTTGATGATGACTCGTCCCTTCTTGGAGAACGGATGTAGATCTAGTGATGCTAGCATGAGACAGCTGAGCGGAAGAAATCGGTTCTAATAATTTTCGGGGGAGCAAAAGCCCGTGGTATTTTTTTTCGGTGTTTATAGTCACGGAAATATCGTCCGCACTTGCTTCTGATTCGAAGATTTGAGCGCACTCTTTCTTGGAAATGTCAATTGGTTTAGGCAGTGCGATATCACAAAGAACTACTTCATTTTCGTTCTGCGGTAAAGATCGCTGGGTCCATTCTTCAAACAACGAGTCGGGCGATGAGTCCATTTCTTTCATAGTATCTAATTGCGGATATAGTTGATGATGCTTCTCCTCCTCGGCGTCTCTGTTTTGGTGTATTAATTCAGCGAGCATTTTGTCATGATCTTCTTCATTTTCTCGAGCTGGCGCTTGTGTCTTTTCATCAGTGTCCAAAGATTGGCCTTGCTGGCTGCAATGTGAGCTGATGTGATGGGATCTGTCCTCTTCCTCTTCCTCTTCCTCTTCCTGAGATGCAGTGGGGTGTGTATGAATTCCATCGCGCAACTGTCTACCTGCTTCGCCTGATACATTTTTCCTTTTGCGCCACCACCTCTGAATTATAATAGTTTTGTGAGATGCCAACGAAACTCTTCTTATCTGCCGTAGCGTTCCGGTGGCAACAACAGCTTGTATTTTTCCTATTGATCTTTCAGATTCGGGGTGGTATACTCCAAACCACCCGTTGGTAGAAATGAATGGTAAATTATTGCACACATCCGAAATTCGCGTGGGCTTCAACAAAAAAGGAATGTGGGTAAACCCTATGAAAGTCTCTGTCCCTTGGTCCAAATCTCTGCTGCTTTCATCCTTGTCACTAGAATTTTTGGGATCAATACAGAGCCAAATTTGAATGACTACTGCTGCAGTTTTGGGTCTCTTGATCCGATCATCATTTTCATTATCACACTTCGTTCCAATGCATACGTCAAGGGCAACTTGCCACAAGCAATTAATACTGACAGGCACACAGCTCGTCTCGTTATTCCCCAGCTCGATTATTTTGTTGGATGATAGAGCAGAGTCAAACATATTATGGGATCCTGTTTTCTTTACATCGCTTTGTTTGGGTTCACTTGCTGATTCATAACACTGTGTGCATGAAATATGAAGTCGGAGGTATCTGCGCCTGCTGTCGCCCGCCGGACTCTTGTCCGTAGCCGTAATTAAATTTAAGTCTAAAAAGTTCATTCTAACATCCATCCATAGAGGTGGCGGCATGACAGGTTTTAGAACTGCAACCACCCCTTTATTATCGCTTAGAGGGCACACCATTCCGTCAAGATCATTTGATTTGCTTGATGATATGGGTTCAATATTATCCGTGCCATAATTTGATGGCATCGCGGTGTATGCGTTGCTTGTAACATCCGCAAAACTAGAGAGAAGAATGGTTAAAGGGTGGTGCATCATAGAATCCGTGTATTGTCTTCTAGATGATTGTATGCTTGCGTCATTTTTCAGAGCAACGGAACGGTCAGAAGTCTTCTTCTGGAGGTTTGATGAAACGGCAATATGATAATTTTTATCTGCTTCTTGAGCTGGAAGTAATTGTAACCGGACAGAGATTGATCCAGCGCTTGAAGTGATCTCGTCATAGTTTTTTAGAGAAGCACTATTGGCCAGCACAAAGTCGAGTTTTGCTTGAAAATGGAACGCTTCGGATGCAATAACATCGCGGAGTCTCAAATGTGAATGAGCTATGAAAAAATAGTCTTGTGTCTTAGCACCTGCCTCTATGGCAGGTTGATTTGCTGAATTCTCTTGATGAGAGTGGTGTTTGCAGAAAAGCTCAAACTTCATTATCCCTTCGTGCCACCGACGTACATCTTCATTGTTGTTGAAAACCATCTCCGTATGTTTAGAATATGGCTTTGGAAGTAAATGTAGCTCTACATCCTTTGTTTTGTTTGAACTACAAGATGAAATAAAGCGAGACTTGCTTGGCATCGGTAAACTTTCACTCGTCCTGGATCGGGATCGGCCCGCAACACGTTCGCAAACCATAATCTCGTCTGTGTTTTGATTTCCAGTCTCAAATGAAATTGGAAGGGCAGTATATCGCAAATAGAAGCGATGGTTGCCTTTAATGCTCTTGGTGATTTCAGTTGACAGTGAAATATCGTCAATATCAAGCTTACAATAACGAATATTTCCAAGTGCATGTGTGTTCGCTCCCAATGAAATTAAAGAATCCTCACTCAGAGGTGAGCCGGCATGCTGTGTGATCCTTGATAGCCATGATTCATACGGATCGACATAATTGTCGGAATATGTATCATCGACCGATGGAATGGTCATTTCGTCATCATTGCAAAGATCAAGCAATTCTTCCAGTAAACTCTGCTGATCCTCGGCATTCACATTTTCAGCACAGCTCTCGTATTCAATTCTTTCCATAATACTTTCGACTTCCCCAAAATACCGATCTGACTGATTAGAATATAACGGTAGTGAATCTGTCGTCGTTAATGGCTGCGTTTCAAGGAAATGACTTGATTCTTGATTAGTGTATTTTGTCTCAAGGTCGTTTTGCAGCTGTAATTTTTGTGAATGGCAACTTTCTAGATTCTCTGACACAGCCATTCGAAAAATCACCTCGAATGTGGCCTCACCGATGATTGTCTTCTCTAATTCCGAGCCAGCGAAAGCAATGCTGAGATTGAATAACTGCGAAAAGGATTCTGTTTTGGTCGCCTTCCCAATAGAAGCAGGGATAGATAGTGTGTCTGGCATGTAAGCCCAACCAACGATGCAGGGCTCTAAATTTGGATCGTCAACAAAAGCCAATGACTGGTTTTTTTGTCGCCGTAGAATTGCCAATGGCAGAGGAGAAGCGTCTTTTAGATACATATTTAGATCATGTGCTGTACCAATCAACGGATACTCAATAGAATTCGTGTCAAGGTTGCTGCTTCTTCCGTCACATTGATAACTATCCGGGCTGGTGCAATTTGATCTGTTCATAGGGAAAAGGTCCACAAATGCCTGTTCTCCCCAAAACTGGATTCGAGCGTAGGCATCCGCTATTGAGCATTCCTGCATACATATCGAAAGCGTACCAATGAGCTCGCCTTCCACATTTGGAGGCAATGAATGCCCTATCATTGTCATGATGATGAATGGTAGATTTTTTGTGATGGGGGGTGGTCATGGTGAAAAGTTTTTGAGCGATGGGTTTAAATATTGGTTTTAAACTATCATCACAACATTCGTAGACTGACCATTATCCCTTGAAGCGATTGACGTGGTGGTATCATGGATAACAATGTTGACAACCCAAACTCTCTTCCGTCAAAAGATGAACGTGTGACGAAGCTCGAAACGATTTACGAGCCGTGGATGCGAGAAAGGCCTTCGGATGGCATGATTGTCCAAATCAACTTTATTCTGAGCCTTGTAGATGGAACACTGATAGAATCAAGTAGAGAACGCAAAAAGGAGCCTTTTGAGTTTGTTCTTGGGAGCACTACTGTGATCGAAGGCCTCAACATTGCTGTTCGGACGTTTGGTCGAGGAGAAAGGTCCAAGGTAAAGATTGCCTCAAATTTTGCATATGGTGCGTGTGAATTTTATTGTGTTCTGTGCGCGAAACACAACATGGCAGGATGCTCACAATAATTCGCACTGATTGATCAGGACACGATGGGTTAGGTCTACTGATTCCCTCGAATTCTACACTGATTTGTGACATCGAATTGGTAGACTTTTCGGAACGACAGCCTATGTGGAATAAGCCATTGATGTGCAACGTGTAGTCCGCCTTCGTGCTGCAGTATATGGCAGTCCGTGCAATCATCGAATTTGCTATCTGCATCGACAACATTTCAATTTTATTTTTGGTCCAATCGGCATTTTTTTGGTGTTTCTAAATTACTTCTTCCGCACTGAATCCTAGGAGAGTAATCGTGTATTTGATTATTTGTCAAGTTGCAATGTTGTTACATAAAAATATAGGGTAGAAGTTGATTTCAGTTTGTGATTCGTCGGTTCGTTGGGCCAACCAAAGCCACTAGAAGGTTGCAACAACAAACAAATATTACCATTAGCACTTCATATTGCAAAATAGGTCGTGCGATAAGTCTCAATCTTACTGTTCAGCGCCATTTAAATCTTAATACGTTGATTTTGTTGTCACAATCTCCAAAACACTTCAAACAAATAATTGAGTGAAACTGCAATTCTTTTACTTAAAATAATCCTTACCATTAATGGCCCGTCTCAGCCTCGTTTTTGATCCACCATGACCGTTCAAAGTTCAAATCTTGAACACTCCCCATGGAGGCACGCTCCCAATGCCATCATAATAACAGGTGCGCACATGCCTCACCGGCAACATAATATTGCCCGGTTCAAAAACATTAAAAAAGAGAGGACCGTTCATTCTACATCATAAGTAGTAGTACCAGGAAGATTTCGGATTAAATTTATCCGTCATATTTATCTCATAAGGAGCTCGCACCATTTTTTTTCTCCGTGTGATAGTTTGTGATAGATTGTGATAGATTGTGATAGACGGTGATAGACTATGATAGATTGTGGATTGTGATAGATTGTGATAGATTGTGTTGGGGGGAGTCGAGTCAAATGACTGCCACATCGTCTGTCCCTAGTCCGTGCCTTGTTTCATCCATTCGTAGATCCTCTAACTCATAATAAAACAATTAGATCACACCAATAATATCATGAAGTGCCATGCATA
>JALLAR010000905.1:0-12069 GCA_036939335.1 Conticribra guillardii
CCAAAATAATGCTCCGAGGATGACCAGAGCACCGATTTTGAACCTACCTGTCTTACTTTATCTTGATAGTACCTGGCTAATATTGCTAGAGATGAGAGAGAAGGAACAGGACCGAACGTCGAATGAATCCCCAATACCCTATGTATCATCATATTTCATATTGCCCCTTTGAAAAAATGTGTAATTCAAAGCTCGAACTGATACATTTCTCTCTCTGTCTTTTTATGAATTATTTACTGGAATACCTTAATGTATGTGCAAAAAATTATACGAGAAATAACCGAATTCTGAAATCTAACAGATACAATTATTTACGAAAAACCTCTTGCTGATTAAGTACTAGAGTATTATTTATTGTGTAGATTATTTGGTATTTGAGTAGATTTTTGAATATTTTATTTTTGATTCTAATCAAAATAATAAAAGAGAGAAGCCTATATTCCAATGTATTTCAGTAGAACCAATAAAAGACCCAGCGGGATACAGAAAGTATCTCTAGATCCTATCATCGTGGTGATTTATTGTGGGGCTCGGGGTTCAAGCCTGGCTCGGCAAAGCAAAGCCCTGGAGAAGCCCCAATTTTGAGTGGAGTTGCTGGAAAAGAAAGCATCCGTCGGTCGATTCATATCCATAGATGTTGAATCATTTGGCGCATCCGCTCTCAAAATAAAACTCTCTATCGTCGTTCGTCATTCCCAATCAACGAACGATCGTCGTAGATACTAGGTACAGCACAACCAAAGGCGACAAGAAAAAATGTCGACGGCACATCAACAATATTATCCATTCAGAATAGAACATTATCAAGAATGAAGTCCACCTTCTCATCATGTCAATCCATGACAATAATTACGTCATTGTCCATGTTAATATTACAGCTAATGTCGCTACTACCATGCGTCGACGCCCACGGATATCTCTCCTCGCCCCGCTCTAGAAACTTTGTTGCCCATCAAGACGGAAAATGGTGGTCTGATACAACGAACGGAATACACTACCCAGTACCCGAGGATTGTCCCCATTGTCTCAATTTTGGAGGAACCCTCGCCCGATGTGGAATTTCAGATGGTACTAGAAATTATGATACGCCCTTCGCCGCGGATGGTGCAGGCGGCAGTTCTGGTGAAAGAATGCCATTTACTTCTCAGGCAACTTTCAACGAAGGAGACTTTATTGATATTGAAACAATCGTAACCACGTACCATAGAGGACATTTTGTTTTCAAGATATGCCCTCTCAAAGATCAATTTGAGGTGGCAACTCAAGAATGTTTTGATGAGCATCCTCTAGAGTATATTCAAGATTTAATAACAACGTCCGCTACGCAAGATGAGAATTATCCAACGAGAGCCTACTTGGGTGGCGTTAATTTAAAAACAACGAACATCGATCCTTACAGCGGCTATGGAGCTGGGGATGGTTATTATCATGATACGTTTTTACATCGATTTCGATTACCGGAAGGGGTGAGTGGAGAGTGGATTTTGCTTCAGTGGCATTGGTTGACTGCAAATAGGTACGTTAGACTTTCAAAATAATTCCTTCTGTCCTTGTTGTTATTGCTATTCTTTTGAGTGATGGTATGGTTTCATTTTTTGTCATATAGAAATCCACTTTGGTCGACAACTCTCTCTCGTGATATCAAATTATTAATCTGACGACGTATTTTCTCATTATTATCCATCCAACTTTGCAACAAAAACATCATCGTTCATCTCACAAATAATAAAATGCAAAACTCATCATATCAAACTGAACAACACTCAACATGCAACAAAAATAAAACGAAACACACCACCCCAAAAAATACCAAACACTAATGCAAACAAATATATTATGATAGCTGTGCCCATCCAGGATATGTTGAATACTATGAAAAAAATCCCGAATTAGGTGAAGATATTGACTTTTTAAAACGAGTAGGGGATTGCCCGGATTATCCGCCCGATGGAAGGGGGTAAGTTAGATCGTTCATGATTTGTAATTTGTATCGCATTTTGGTTTGATGTAGTGTTAGATGAAGAAGTATGACGAGGTGAATGGCAGTTTATACTTGATTGTCTTTCCTGTTGCTCATTTTTGTACGCTTGCTTGTCATGTTGAATTTATTTCAGTGTTCCTGAACAATTTTGGTAAGTTTCATTTTTTTATTGTCGTTTTTCCTCTTATAATTCATATTACGTACATATTGTTGCCAAAAGTCATCTCGTCATCTCAACTTATTTTGGATTTTACTTTTACTATGTAGGAATTGTGCTGAGATTAGAATATTACCATCAAATAATGATCAAAGCGATAGCAGTAATGAAAATGATAACAATGGTGGCGACGATAACAGCCGAGAGGATGCATCAGAGTCGTCACCAACAGAAACAGCACCAAATAATAGTGATGAATCGTCATCGTCATCAATAGGAATGATACAACAAGCTGACCGCAATAATGATGGCATAATCTCTTTAGCCGAAAATTTTGCAAGTTTCGGCGCCGTCCAAATGTCGTCATCGGTTGCTGTACTGAAACCCATGAAGCAAGCCCTTACAGTGATGCTCGAGCCTTCAGACAACGTCATGGTCAAACGTGCTCAGAAATCCAAAAACTTTCAAGGCTCCAATGTATTAAAATTTGATAGCATGCCATCCATTTACTCCTTAATTCGATTTGATCTTTCTTCACTTAAGGGCGATTTCGATTCCATCAAGTCTGCAACGCTAAAGTTGTATACACTCAGTGATATTGGTAGTGAAGGAGGTAACTTCAATCCTGTTGCGGGTGATTGGAATGAAGAGAAGGTGACGTGGGACAATGCACCCTCGCAAATCGGGCCACAGAGTACCAAAATCAAAATGATGAGCCAGGTCACATCAAATAGTTGGTACGAAACCGACATGACCGAAGGTGTCTTATGGAGTGTTTTGAATAAGGAGCAATCGTTTATTACAATAAGGATTAACACCCGAAAAAAGAAACATGGCTCTTTCGCAAGTAAGGAATATAAGGGTGGGCGGTATTCACCCAAGTTGATTGTCGAGATTGGAGATGCCGCGGGTTTGCAATCGCGGCCGGTGCCTACAAAACCTAACAACAACAACAAGCCATCAAGCAACAGGCCGAAACCAAAACCTCGACCAAATAAACCATCGAATAATAATAGCAATATTTCTAAACCATCAAAGAATAAACCGCAAAACCCAGCCAACAAACCACAAAGACCTGGCAACAAACCAGCCAACAAGCCACAAAGACCTGGCAACAAACCAGCCAACAAACCACAACAACCTGGCAACAAACCACAAAAACCAGCAGCCGACCCGCCAGCAGGGGCATTGACGCCATCAGATAGTAGTAGTAGCAACTTCAACAAACCTTCCTCTCCTTTGTCTTCAGCAAGCTCAACCAAGAAATCTTTCGACATTCTTCAAAAGAAAGCGAGTATAATCAACAACGAACTTTTCCTCTACGAATCTCCCCGCGGTGGATGGATGCCATCCTCCGTTTACAAATACGATGGATTGGCAAAGGGATTGAAACTTATGAATTCTAAGGGCGTTGCTGGCATGAAGTATTACTTAGGAGATGGTAGTTCAAAAGGGCATGAGTATGGATTGGTGAATGTGGCGGCATTTTTGGCACAGAGTATGAAAGAAACAATCAAATATGACGCGTGCGACGAAAATTCGGTATGTAATGTAATTAGAATGGTTTGGTTACCCGGAAACTTCCACTTTTGAGACAACTCGTTCCAATCTGACTTTTTTTTGTCTCCTCATTTTCGCTCGAATTACCAGTGGGATCTGATTAATGGACGATATCCTTTATCAAATGCCTGTGGGCAACTTGGGCAGAGCTATCAAGATTACCACTGTTCGCCTGAGGAAAAGCACATGGAATGTCCCGTGGACAAAAATATGAAAATCACTGCTGTGACTCATGCAAAGTGGTATGGGGCACCAGGTATGGCGCCATTGGATCACTTGCACATGTTTGATAGAGAATCATAAGATTGTTTTCAACATTATTTCACTGACATGCAATTATATAATCTCACGTCAAACCTTCTTGATTCTCTTTTCTCCATAGCTCCGCTGTTTTGTGGACCGAAAGAAGGGAAAAATGATTTCACCGGAGGATGGGGTGAGTATAGAAGAAATATTAGCCGCTGCGTAATAGTATTGAAATACAGTGTTTGATTGTTGAGTATCACTTTGCTCATGCCCGCCTTGTTGGTATTTTGTAAATCTTTTACAGATTATGGATTTATGTGCAACGTTGGCTGGGTAGATCCACCAATTGTATGTGATGTTTATGAAGGCCAATCTGCAGGACGTTTTGACCATTCCGAACCAGTTCCAAATAGAAACGGTAGAGTCGATGTGGAAGGTGAGTGGTTACTTTTGTCTTCTCTTTTTTGTCGTAATTGCCAACTTTATACTCATCCATGTTGTGATCGGAAATCATCTATTTTGAAGGTTGTTGCTGGTGGGGGAGGTGAGTTTCACTTGTTCTCTACACCATATCAATGATGCATCTTTTTGTGTTAGGGGTCGTGTTTCTAAAAAGATGTTCCATGTTTTTTTCTTTCTTCGTAGAGGTGTAATCCAAACGACGGGCATCTGGTGAGTTTCACTTGTTCTCTACAGCCATTGTTCTTTTATTGGGTGCTATTTTCTAAAAATATTTTTTTTTTTATTTCTTCTGTCAAATAGCAATTTCGGAAAGTTGAATTATTACCTTGGAAAAAGAGCTGCAATAGAAGGAAGAGATGCCGCATATCCTACATTAGACTTTTGCAAGGTAAGTTTTCATTCCTTGCTTAAGGCACTGTTGTTTCTAGCAATTGAAATCATGCTTATCTAATTTATTATTGTCCTTTTTCTGTAGGATCCTGAGGTAATCTGTTCAAGTGAGGAGTTCCAGGAACTAAAGTGGATTGCTGGAATGTTTTACTGGTGAGTATCTACATTATTTTTTTATCTGGCATGTTCCATCCTATAATAATGTTACACGCCCACAACTCATTCTGACATTTCCTCTTCTCCCAATGTGATGTATTATTTGTCCAGGATGGAAAGCGTACAGAAGTACGATGTTGGCGGTTGGAATTATATGGAAAAACTGCATGCATATGTGGACGGAGGCTATTCAGATCCTGGATTTATTAATGCCGTTAGTGGGATTGTCAACAGAGGGTGTCACAATCCAGTGAGTTGCAAATGCACCAATCTACATGTGTTTGTTTAATCCCTGCACAAGTGTGTATAACTAACCCGCAGATTTCTTTTTTCTCGACAGCCATGTGGAACTGGTGCAGTCGATGGTGGCCCCGAGCGTTACAGCAACTTCCAAAAAGCCTTGATTGCGTTTGATCTCATTGAGGGACCCAAGAAGGGCAAGGGTGAAGGAGGAATCGGTGCTAGTTCTGGTGGTCCAGTAAGTGCGTGCGGTTCCGATTGGAAGGGGGCCGAAAAATGTTCAACTTTATGCCCGTCTGGAACTTCGTTGGATTGTCCAGATGGTGAACATTGCTGGGCCGGGATAGTCTGCCCTGCATCAAAGGATAAGAAAGACCTAAAAGGGTTGAAATGACGAATAGAAAATGATTGTTTGTACACCATGTCATAGGGAGAATATAGTATATTTATTGTAAATAATATTGTAATCATTTTTCAATTAAAAATTAAAGACGTGACATTTCTAGATAAAAAGCTGTGATGTACACCTCTTTCGTTGTTCATCTCAATATTAAAATGAACAAAAGCAAAAGCTCTCAAATCTATGTCGTGTGACTACTCCTTTAATATTCAGACATGCAGTAGAAATGGACTATCCTAATGAATAATAGCAAATTTCAATACCAATGCTGAACAAATAATGCTCCTACTAGATTATTAAATACTCACACAAACAAATAATGTGAAATGCCAAATCTATCTTAATTTTCTGCTTGTTGTGTGACGTACTTTTATCACCTGATAGGCGATGGATGGGTCATTTTCTTTTCTGTTTATTGTATTGTACATTGTACCCGCACTTTTTTGCACGCCCTACATTTTCTCGAGATGATGGCTGCCCGCATGGTTCATAGCTCCTGTCCTGCCTCATGCCGTGATGAGCCATGAGATGAGATTACCACAATTTATGGCGATGTATGCCCTGCTGCTATTGCTGTCGATCCTTGAGATATCACATGGCTTCGTTGCAACGTCGTCGCCTTCGTCAACTCCGCCAGTAATTGACCGCTCAACATGTTTCGTCGCGGGCGGTGATGGCTGCAAGACGTGGAGGCCTAAAAGAAAGAAAAGGATTGCGTCGATATGCTGTTGTATTGGCATTGATGGACGAATATTTCCCACTAGGATCGACCGATGGTCAAGAAAATGCCCCTCGTCATCTTCGGTGTTGATGTTTTCCGGCAATAATTTTGATGGGTCAGAAAAAAACTTTCCATCAGTACCAGAAATTGACATTGATACAAATACACTACAATACCAAGCATACGAATTATTAACAATCAAGGAATTGAAAGAGTTGCTGCGTCAATGTGGGTCGAAAGTATCTGGTAACAAAAAGGAGCTGGTCGGCCGTTTGATGCAGGTAATTATGGACAGGGAAGATAATTTTGATGGATCAGAAGAAAACTTGCCTTCGGAACCAGAAATTGGCATTGATACAAATACACTACAATACCAAGCATACGAATTATTAACAATAAAGGAATTGAAAGAATTGTTGCGTCAATGTGGGTCGAAAGTATCTGGTAACAAAAAAGAACTCGTCGACCGTTTGATGCAGGAAATCGTGGACAGTGAAGACTCAACAATTAATATGCCGTCGCTTGATCATTATTTAGAGAGAGAAAACAAAGTGGAATTAGATGGAAACAGCTTAAATACTAAAAAAGCTGTTGCATTGTCTTCAACGTTTCGCTCACCGGAGGAGTTGAATACTGTGGAGTGGCATGTCTTGGAACCTGCAATAACATACTTCTCTTCTTCTAATGAAACAAACAACGAATTATCAGAAATTTTGGACAATGACGTGGAATTCCCATTTTTGTCTGGGTTGCTATTCGTCAACAAACCATCGGGAATGTCGACTCTGCCTACGAAGCAACAACTCAATCAAATGACAAATGATGGAGAAAGTAGTGACCCTGTGCATCCCATATATCCATGTTTGTCGGACAGTGTCAAAGAATGGTTATATTCCCATCCTGTTGGTAAGAAACGGCTGGAGCGTGCTCGTAAAGACGAGGAAAAATGGTGGGATTTCATTCTACAATCCCACCATCATCTGGAGAAACCACATTCAAAGGAAAATCCACAAACACCACAACACAAAGAGTGGAAAAAGAAGAAGAAGCAAATTAAACGTCAGCAATCGAAAAACAAATCGTTTGAACCTAGGCCAGTCCATAGATTGGACATTGATACATCAGGAATTGTATGCATTGCCATTTCTCCTTATGCTTTGCGCGCGGCTAGCATGTTGTTTGAAAGAAAGAGCCGACTCAGTTTTGAAGGTAGCTCTTTTGCCGGAGGAGGTGGTATAGTGCAAAAGCAGTATGTGGCGTTGGTGGAAGGAACGTTGGGTAGTAGTGATTCTAATGTCGAGGATGAAGTTACTACAAATCAAATACTCAAGGCAGGCACTATTTCATACTCTGTGGGAAAAGTGTGGGTCCAGGGTGATGGCGAAGCAATTGATGGACACCATGAATGGGCGTGTGATATTTTAAACAATGGAACTCTTGCATTTCGCCGTCCTGGAGAAGAGCCGCTCGGATTTGTTCCTGGGTCCTTGAGAGAGGCAATCACTTCCTACAATGCAGTTGACTGGAGTACTGCTGGCAATGGTGACGGAAATAATAATGCAACCCGAGTGGAACTTACACCACATACTGGAAGAGGCCATCAACTTCGTCTTCATATGTCATCCATTGGGCATCCAATTTTGAACGATGATATGCATGGACGAGACCGAGGTGGTGATTTGTTTGAACAAAATTACCGAAAAATTCCAACAGTAGAATTAATAAACAAAGGGGCGCTGTGTCTGCATGCGTCAAAACTTTCGATGGATGGCTGGTGTTTGGGTCTGGAAAAAAGAGATGATACATCATTTCGCAAGTGTAGGATTATGGTGGAATCTGCTCCGCAATTTTGATTAAAATGGATCGAGTGAAAAACGATGACAAAAATAATGCTGTGATTTTTTTAACAAATTAGCAGTAATATGAGTAGCATAATTACTTCGATTATTAAAATTGTATGTATCTGTTTTAGGGAAATGCAATTGTCACTATGGATATTTAGTTGATTTGCGGGCACTTTACAATGGATAAGTAATAATGATTCATTGAACCACACTGTATCCTTCAATAATTTGGTGCCTGTTTCAATTTTAGAATTAGAACAGGTGTTTTGTTCTCCATTCTCCCTGGCAATTGCTATCGTCATCATCCATATTTCTTACAAATTGTATCACATCACTGGGACTAGCAAAGTAATGACGACCGAGTTGACTAGATTCGTCCCCTGGATCACAATTTGGGCGAATGTAGTACCAATCATGAAGTTTGTTGTACTTCCCCGCCTTGATTACTTGCCAGCCATAAGTTTGGAGTTTTGGCCAGAGGTTTGTCCAATCATAGCGATCATTTGAATTGGAGGAAGAAGTGGAACCTGTTGTTGAGGGCGTTGGTAAAGGGGCAGCTGGATCTTGCGGCTTGGTTTTGCAAACATCATCAGGAGTTCTTGGGCATTCTAATTGATTTGAAAACTTTTTCTTTGATTGACTGGCACGCTTCGCAGATGGTGTCTTCTTGGCGTCCGATTGTAAAACTTCTGTCTTCCGATCTTTGATATCATGTATTTTCTTAACAAATTGTATCACATCACTGGGACTAGCAAAGTAATGATGACCGAGTTGACTAGATTCGTCTCCAGGATCACAGTTTGGGCGAATGTAATACCAGTCATGAAGTTTGTTGTATTTACCTGCCTTAATCACCTTCCATCCAGCACTCTGTAGTGTTGGCCAGAGAACCTCCCATCTGTAAACGTCGGGGGCACAAGTTTGTTTTTTTGGATCTTTTTTCGGTGTAGCTGTATGATTGGTCACTTCGGTCTTGTCAACTTTCGCCCGCTTTTCCTGCTTCTGCTTTTTGACTGACTCGCTTCCTGACGAGCTGCGTTTCTTCCCTGCGGTTGTTTTCAATTGAGATGGCCCCCCCACCCATCCATAATTCCTCTTGGCAAACTGTTGCACATCCTCCAGGGTCTTAAAGTAGTCCCTTCCCTCTGTTCCAGTCTTGATTTTGCAATCTGGCTTAATATAAAAGTAATCCATCATCAAGCCAGAACCCGACTTCCAAGACCACCCGCTCTTTAGCATTTTTTCCCAAGCATCTCTCCATAGTTCATTGGGTTCGATTTTGTCTCCAATCAAAGGGGGTACCACTTCATTCGGGTCTACTTGAAGACTAGTTCCAGAGTCATTGGCAAAGAGTCTTTTAGGTGGCAGGAATTTTCGACTATAAGTGTTTTCCTCATACTTTGATTCTGTTCTATTTTTCTTGTGATTTTCTTTTTCAACTGATGCTTTATCTTCCGTCATTGGTGCAGCAGAGTGATTTGATTTGGAAATCTTCTTTATCTTCTCTTTACAGTCACTCATTTTCGTTGCTGGCGCTAAAGATGCACCATTAACCCATCCAAGGTTCTCAATCGCGTATTTCTGCACGTCTTCCTCGTTCACAAAATAATCCCTTCCTTCCACACCATCACGTATATTGGAAGTTTCGGGTTTTATATAATAGTAGTCGACCAAGCCTGATCCGGCTTTCCACTTCCATCCCATTTTCCTCATTGATTTCCATACCTCGTCCCATGTTTCCTCTGTGGGTTGTGATGATGACGCTTGAGCAATATTATTTTTATCTTTCTTGGAAGTCGTGCCTATGGAGTTTGGAAGGATGGTCTTGGAAGACTCTGACTTGATTTTTTTTGCATGTTGACCTGCATTGAAAGTTTCTTTCTTGACTTTACTGCTCTCCTCGGTTGAAACGCGCCGACTCTTTTTTTCTCTTTTTGCGTCCAAGCATGCCTCTCCCTTTTCCTTCTTTTGTGCAACACTCGGTCCTGACTCTTCCGCCTTCTGTGGATTCTGTTCCTTCGTCTGAGACTTTGGCTGACTTTCCTTTTTAATATTTTCTCCTTCATGCACTCTGTTCTTCGGGCACAGTAAAAAAGATTCATTCCGGATGGGCAATACATCTGCATCAATATCCATGGCAAGGCAATTCAATGCCATATCAAATGCTCTCCGAAATTGCACTGCATAATGAAGCACCATACTACTCTTCTTCATGGGCATGCTCTTGTGTAGAATATCATCACATACCTCTTCAAAATCGAATTGATAATCCAAAAAGGACAATAACTGCTCATTGCCATTGCCAATGCCAGTGCCCTCGTCTTCTACCACCGTATTGCCAGAGAGACGAATAAGCTCCATTTTCTCCTCAGGAAAAATGGGCGCCACTTTGGTCGAAGGCCCACTCAATCCCCCCATGGCTAAATTTCTCCATCCAATCAACCGCGCCACTGCCTGGCTGGGACTCCTCCGATGTTCCAAAATCAATTTGGCCTTGGCGAGTTTACTGTCCGAGGGCAGATCGCGCACCAATTCGCCCAGGTTTCGGTACACGAGCGCCGGCCACCATTCCAGTTTGAGGTCATTGACGCTGGCGATGCCGGAGATTCCTTCGGGGATGCGATCGGTGGGCAGGCGAACGAATCGGAGGCGGTCGTAAGATGGGAAAATACCATTGCGGTAGGATGCATACTGAGTGTGCGCATTGGGTGCCGTTGGTTCTGGGTGAGAAGAGGTGGCTTTGCTGTGACGACGAGCATCGGGCGTGATGGCTGGGACTCGGACGGACATCTTGATCGGTAGAATAGGTTGAATCTTCGCGGTAAATCAGTGCAGGGCAGTGAGCGGGGCGAAGTCAATCTGTAGTGGATGGGGGTGGATGATGGTGCGTCGCACTATACAGTGGGGGGAACAGGTGTGGTTGAACTCTCTCCTCCTGTGGGGGAATAGATCTTTTTTCAAACTGAATAATGATCTTCTTATCACGCAACCCTTGCGTCCGTCGCGGAATGGGTAGATAGATAGTAGTAGATAATATCTAGTAGGTAGCAGTGATGGATGTAGACGGTGGGATTTTATTTCATGGAACAACGGAACAATAAAATAAATAAAGCGAACGATGGCGTTGATCGATGACTGGCAACGTGCAGTTTGGAAGCGATTTTGGCCACAGTTTTTGATTCAACATATCCACCGCAACACGGGCCGACTCGAAACTTGACGATTCCCACGTACCGGGAACGTGAGGGCTACGATAATAATATGCGGGCGTGTGTGCTTGATATTGTATTATTTTTTTTGTGCCTCCAAACCTTTCAAGAATTCAAATTCAAAAAAAAAACGTTCGTAACCGACGCACATTTAACGGACATACCAAATTCCTATGTCGGCATTGATTGCCTTACACCTTTATCAGGCTTCAGGTTAGAAAGAACACCTCTGGCTCTAGATACCTCCCCCTCTCTCTCTAGAGATATCCCGCCACACCACCATTTCCGCTGGTTTAATTACATTATTTTAACCACACAGAGTCAATCATAATTATTTTCCAGACATTTCTACCTATTAAATAAACTTGTGAAGAAGCAAGCAAAACATGGAATCAACAAAAGAGAGAAACCATAACCCATAACCATAGTCATAGTACCCATGTGAGTGTATATTCTCATTCATTGTCCTCTCCTCCTCCTCCTTGTCCCATTGGCCTTGTCTCACTATCACCTGCCAAGAAAAACACTAATACTGACATATTTTTACATCATCAGTATGACTATTACATTTTTTATTAATGATACATCTTTCATTATATTTTGGATGCCGCTGTTGTTGTTGCTGTTGTTGCTGTTGTTGCTGCTGTTGTGCTGCTGCTGCTGCTGCTGCTGCTGCTGCTGCTGCTGCTGCTGCTGCTGCTGC
>JALLAR010000906.1:0-12063 GCA_036939335.1 Conticribra guillardii
GCAAAGTTGGAATTCATTCAACTCGATGAATACCATGATAAGTCAAAATTCCCCCACCGCTACGCCACTATTCACTCGCTGGTAAGTGGCATAGCGTTGGAGGAATTTTGAGTTTTCATGGTATTCATCGAGTTGAATCGCCTGTAGAATCGTGGGCATCTACTGATAATCAGACATACGGTACCTAGTATGAGTCCGTCCCATGAGTCCCATGAGATAGAGACATAGAAGATAAAAATAAATATTAATATTATCCTCAATTGCTAAAATAAAATCTATTGCAATGAAAATTCTTTTGTTTGTTCAAACAGGTGAAGTGACAAAATAATAAGATAGATGACATAATGAGGGTAATGTATCCTTTGAAATGAATACAGTGTCCATTATTCCAATGACACAGAAAATATAATGTACTATTGGCGCGCCAGAAAAATTGAGGAATAAAGCCATCAGAATTCTGAACTTTCCAACACATCAGAATTCTTCGTATGAAATCAAATCAATGCGTTCATCGTTCATACGAGAATTTCATGCTATTTCAGCGTAATAACTCTGCGGCTTGTTTTTAATTCTTATTTCAGCAATTCTTGCACATTCATTGAAAAATAATGCTTTGACTAGCTTTCACCGTGACAAATCACTTTTTGATCATATTTAAGATTTCTTCATTACTTTAACTTCCTCGTCTCATATTATCTCATTTTCGAGATGAGACGCAAGCAAAAGAAGAAGAGCAACATCAGATGGGTCGTTGGTCATGGGTCGTGGGTCGAGTCAGGCTCGTGACTCATTTCTTAGCGTACTCCTAACTCCTACTCCTACTGCGTATTGTAGAAAGTACAATGCTGTGCATCATCATCTATGGTACGATAAGTACATTGGCATTGATGCACCTACTATGTGCTACCTCTCTCTCTAGCTAGCATCATGACTTATCTAACTAGTCTTTAGATTAATTGTGAATATTATTTTATGAGCACTATCTACTCAGCGGATGCTGCGGACTAACTCTGAGAAGAAGTATCCCCGACTTCTATGGAGAACATCCGATGAGAACTCCTTAGAACTTCTAACTTCTATTGTAAGAAGTCTAAAAGACACGAATGACTATGTCTGTCCTTCGACAGTCATGCTGATGTGTCAGTCGTCACTGTCTGAACTCTCTGCTCTCTGCGAACTCTTTTTATTTGCCACCACGTACCACGTTGCATGCGCCCGCACATGCAACGAACCACCGACCAGCGACCAGCTCTCGCTCGCCCGGATCTCGCTGACGAGGTTGTCGCGTCAGCTCACAGGTGCATGTTTTGTTCCCTTTTCAATTTTTCATTCAATTTTCAATATGATAATAATTTCAACTATTATCGTATGTACTCTACATGAAACAATACATAATCTCACAACCGCAAAGGACTCGCATTTCTCACAGCCACATCTCAAATCAATCATATCTATCTACTCTACAATATAAATCATCTCCTGAAAAATGAAGTTCTCCACTTCCACCGTCGCAATGTGCCTGGCCACATCGAGTCTTCTCACTGCATCAAATGCTTTCACCACACCGCATTTCGGACGTGGTGGTTCGCATCTATCCATGTTGCAGGAAAACAAATTTGACGTTGTCATGAAAACAAAAACCAACAAAAATTTGGGATATGACGATCAAACTGGCCGCTTCTTCGAAATCACACCTACTATCAAGCCTACCACCAGCTCATTGACTAACACGAAATCAAGCGAAAATGATTTGCATGAAAAGATTGAAACTCACATTATTGCAGAAGAAATTGAGTCCATTCAAGCTGCCACAGATGAGAATCAAGCGAATTCAATTATCGATATCCCTCCCATGCCTGATGCCAGGTTCACTGGCATGAATGTGACAGGAGAAATTAACGGGGTGAAAATGACTTCCTCAGAAAAATCATTGAAACGAAAAGCAGAAATGGAGGAGAAAAGAAAGCAAGATGTGATTGATGAGCAGACAGCTGCCGCCTTATCCGAACCCAAGAAGAAGAGCAGTTTAGCAGATCAAATCACCAATTCTGGAGCTGTTTCGGCAGCTGCCATGGCAACTGCTGCTGTCAATGCGGCTGTATCCATGAAAACATTGACAGCTCCGTCAGTCGAGAAATCTTACATTAGTCTAGAATCCTCCAAAGAGACTGATTTGGATGGTTTACCATTAACTTATGACAAAGATCTGATCGAAATTTATTGGAGGAAAGAACGTGGGGCATTAAATCAACGTTGGTCGTACTTTGTTGGCAAAGCTGTGCCCTTTCTGACAAAGCTTGTGACATTGTTCATATCTGAGGGGGAAATCAACGAACGTCATATTCCGGGACTGAGTAAACAGGCGAGAATGGACTTACAGGATCTTGGTCCCACATTCATTAAGGCAGGGCAGATGATGAGTGTCCGTCCTGATGTTTTGCCGCAAGCAACACTTGATGAACTAACAAAATTGCAGGATTCAGTGGTTCCTTTTGTAAGTCAGCATATGTTAGTGAACATGTTTTGATTCTTGTCATGTCTTACATAACCGGCCTCATCCCATCATATTATGTTCCATTTTTCTTTTCGTGTCTTCTTCTCGTCATAAGGATACCGAGATTGCAGTGAAACAAATTGAGGAAGAGCTCGGTGGTCCTTTGGGACAATTCTTTACCAGCATCTCAGAGGAGCCCGTTGCAGCAGCTAGTCTCGCTCAGGTATATCTTGCTACTTTGAACGATGGAAAAGATACGCGTGTGGCCGTCAAAGTGCAACGCCCTCAGGTGCTATCTACTGTCTCAAAGGACTTGTATGTTTTGAGACGCGCTGCAGAAGTTTTTCAGGGATTGGTAGAACGATTTGCTCCTCAACAACGAACAAACTACGTAGCCTTGCTAAATGAGTGGTCGATTGGATTCTACACTGAGTTAGACTTTGCAAATGAAGCGAAAAATCAACAAAAACTTAGGGATGCATTAATCGGTGCAGGAGTTAAAGGAATTACCGTCCCAAAGGTTTATGAAGACATGTGTACTCGACGTGTGCTTGTGAGCGAATGGATGGACGGGGTCAAACTTAGCGAATGTTCTCCTGAGGAGATTAATGAAATTACTCCAATCGCTCAAGAGGCCTTTTTGACTCAGCTCTTTCAGTTTGGATTTTTTCATGCAGATCCAGTGAGTTTGCAATGTTGATGATATTATGTAATCAAATGCCGTGCATCATTTTTCGTGGTATCAGTTGTATGAAATCTCGTTCTCAATTCTTACCTTTCTCTCTGCTCTCTTACAACCTCAAATTTTAGCACCCGGGGAACATGCTGAAGTTGAATAATCCAACACCTGAGGGTAATACTGTGGCATTGATTGACTGTGGTCTTATGGCCAGTATTGGTAGGGAAGACCAAGATCATATGATTTCTGCCGTCATTCATCTGGCCAACAAAGACTATGCCAGCCTTGTTGATGACTTCATTAGGCTAAACATTCTCCCAACGGATTGCGACAGAGCAGCAATTATTCCCTTGATGGACAAAGCCTTGAGTCCATACGTGAAAGGTGGTGGAGCAAAGAAATACGAAGAAGAACTCAAAAAGATGTATGGCATGGAAGAGAGTTCCATGTCATCACAAGTGGGGGGGTTCCAAGCCATGACACAAGATGCATTGACAGTATTGAATGATATTCCTTTTTCGATTCCGCCATATTTTGCGATTCTAGGACGTGCCATAGTAACTCTGGAGGGGATTGCCTTGACTGGAAATGAGGAATATGGTATCATCATGGAGAGCTATCCATTTATTGCACGCAAACTGCTGGCTGAAAATCGCCCTGAGATCCAGCAAGCTTTGCAAGAGGTGTTATTTAGTGTTACTGATGGTGACTCTTCCAATGGCTTGAAACTCAACCGCCTTCTTGCATTACTCAACAATGCATCTGGTTCGGTTGGAACGAAAGAAGGTGCTGCTTTTGTAGACCTTGACGCAATTCCAGATGATGGCCTAAGTCTTGGAGACGGAGTTAAATTGCTACTTTCAGATAATGCAGAAAGCATCCGAAAGTTATTAGAAGAGGAGGTTGAAGGCATTGCTGATCTTCTTTTTCGCCAGATTGTTCGCAAGGGCGCGACTGAGGCAGTGGTTGCATTTTCACCTCCCCGCCTGCCGAGTCTGCCCTTCCTTGGTGATATTCTATCCCCTCCTAAAGTCCAATTGGATGAAATTCCCATCCCCTTCCTCCTTCCCACTGATGTTGAAGGTAAAACTTCTCCAACTGTCTCACTCATGACTGCAAAGGAATTTACCGATCTCATCGCGCCCAAGCTCAATCGGGATGAAGAAATATATGCCATTAGTATCGCAGATGCAGCAGAAGAATTCCTTGGTTCGAGTTTGGCCAATTTTCTCCGGGGAGATGGGATTATCAGTACTCAAACTGCCCAGTTAGTTCTAGCAAGTGCGACTTCAGGGTTGATTGGAAATAGTAGCTTTCTAGGAGAACCTTTTGCTCAAAATACTTTAAGGTCGCTATCAGGTTTAATTCAAAGGTTGGACCAAAGAGGAAGTGGCGGTAAAAGTGTGGAGGACACTATTGCAGATGCTACATCGAAGTTATCTGCAATTGAGAAAAAGAGACTAGATGAAATTGTCACTGAACTCACTAAAAGACTTTTGACGAGAGTGAGGACACGCGCTGCTACTAAGAGGGGGTTGTAACTGATTAGTTCGCTTTTTGTACAGTAAATCATCTGTAAAAATCTATTTATTTTGTGTACTAATTGAATCTATTTGTGTAGAACTCTCTTTTCTATTTGTATGGACATAAAAATGGCAATAATGATTTTGTTATCATGAAGAAACAAAAAGCAACCACGTTATATATCTACTGAAGACATCATGCACATGTGACCATGTGAATGTTTTTCGTCCTTGTAAACAGAAGTCTCAAAACACGGGGATTGGAAGGCAATGGATCGTAATCATGTTTCCTACCGCTGGGTGCATTCTAATATGCTACTATTGTGTTCAGAGTTATTAGTAACTTTTGCAGCATCACTTTCCTCTCCAAATCACAGTTGTTTTCGATTTTCGAGGGAGCACCATACATGCCAAAATATATCTAATAATAAAGAGGGAACATCATCGGTTGGGTATCCTTGGCATGTCCTTGAAAGAACAGAAGTGAATTAGAACTGATGCAGAGTTTTGCCCATGTTATTTGAATTAACACCTAGTAGGATGTCAATATTATTCGGTTGTGGCCGCAAGGCATGATGCAATATGATCTATTATATTACATGATTTGTAGCAGCCACAATATTCCTGTGGTAGCGGTATGTAACTACAGCTATGATGAATATCGGACTCACCCTCCTCGTATTACTTATGAAATCAATGTAGGATGCCCCATTGATTGGTATGGTTGCTTGAATCAAATCTAAAAGAAAGCCTCCTGTCAAACTATTGGGAGGATACCTTTTTCTGTGTCAATACACAAATTCATAAGCTAGATATTCATACAACAGGAATGTTTTAGCTACAATGAAGGCAGTATTTAATCACTGGTGGTGGTGGAGCTTGGAGCTTGTTGACAAAATGACACCTTAAAAAGAGAATAAAATTACAGCAAAAATGAAGGTCTTTGGCCAAAACTAAACAAATACTCTAACAGCCACTTCCACTTGCAATATAATATGTTGCCATTGCAAAGTAGAAATACTAAAATAAAAATATGACATATCTAATATAGTATTGCAAATGACAATGGTGGTGTTAGTGGTAGCCTCTATCTGCTCTCCAGCTCCAGTTCAGGTCCAGCACATCTCTTCATCTTTTCACTTGAGACACTGTGGTGCAGTGACTATGATTCATAATTCATACTATGTCTGCCAAAACATTGTCTTGGTGGGAAACTAATGACTAAAGATGAAGAGTATTATAAGCTGGGCAATGCTGGTCATTAGGCATCTCTCTTTTGTGATGGCACGAAGACCTGTCACTGTTCTAGTGATGAACACACTTATTCAGTGTTGCTTCATATTCATAAAGAAGTTTATACCCAATCTGGCGAGACAACATCGGAATCTACAAGTGCTCTAGAATCTAGAAAGTCTGTCAAAGGCTTCTACACAAAAGATACCCAACTATGACCAATGCTGTCCAAAAGGTCATGCCCAATTCAGGCCACAGCAATCACCAACCACAATTAAATATGAGGACCTGATCTTTCCATCACAATGCAAAATGGACTGTGACAAATTAGCGGATGCAGATGACACAATACAGCACAATACACACAACAGACCAAGCAAAACCCTCCCACCCGTACCCAGGCTACAACTACAAGGCCATGCTGAAATTACCAGGAAAGTGGATACCAAAACAATTCAAACATGTCATTGAACTAGCTCAAACACAAATCAATATGGTGGATTGCATCAAACGGTGACTTAAACATCCCTGTGTATCCAGAACCAGAACCAAATTGACTGGGCACACCGATTGGGAATGTGATGAAATCACAGACAGCAGCAAAACAGGTTTGAGGCACAAAAACTGATGTACAGACACCTCCTAGTTTAACACAATATGGCCAAATGCCAAACAAGGGGCCGCAGCTGAGGTATCTCTGGGATGTGGAGTTAGCGATGAAACGGTGGAGCACCATTTTCAGTGCCCCACGCGACATTGACATTGGTCATGACAATAAAAATGGCATCACACACACCATCAAAATATTCAGGGGTGACAACAACATTCCAAATAAAGTGACATCAGCTTTCTTTCGTATGGCCCTTAATTTCTGCAGATGCAAAAACAAGGATGTATGGTGGTCGGTGGGCGCATCCATGCACCCATCCATCAAATACACAATCCATGCACAACAACAAATTGGTATCACGCTATTCATGTGGGGTTTTATTTCTAACCAATGGCTCGTTGCAATGAGCAAAACCAAAACAAAATCCCCCCAGTGGAAAACAGAAATGCTGCTCAGACTGCATGATTGGCATTGGGAACACATTTTTGAACCCATGTGGGTGTGGGTGTGCCGCAACAATATTCTCCACCACCACCAGGATAATCATCACACCACAGCCAAAAAGGACACTATTCTCTCCGATAATTTATGATGGAATAAAACCAACCAAAACACATCACTTGGATATAACATCCGTCACTTTGTGGACATCAATGAGGAGGACCTTCGGCTTCTTAGGCTTAGGCGGTGGTCATGAACGTGAACCACCAAACGAGATTGGGTATCGTTCTTAGACGTAGCGGCTCAACGTGAACACCAAAGATTGAAACAAAACCAAAAGCATCAGAAAGTTCTGTCAGAATACTTCTTTGTCCCACCTTCAACCGACATGAACATGCGGCCGCCAACCTCCATATGCGACAGCGACAGTGCGCAACTGTACCAATAGCAATAGTTCGTAAGGTTCTCTCAAGGACTGTTCAACAGTTCCTAAATCTAAATATGACCCCATGGTAGGTTACATCAACTGCAACTGGAGGCACAATGGAAACCTCCCCCAAAATACATTCCTACCTATTTCCAACAATAAGTAGATACTATCTTTTTTTTGAACTGTCCTTCTTTACAATAAAATTAGTTAGTAGTTTCAATTTTCAATGCATAATTAACCTTCGATAGATAGAGGTAACAATCATAATTAAAGTATAGATTATACCTTCATCGACGAAATTGGCGTGAAGCGGTTCACCAGGGACTCACATTGTTACTACCTAGCTCGGACTCATTTGGCCCAATTTTTTTCAAGTCTCTTCCTGTCTCTTTCATCAGTTCATTCATTCTCCTTCCGACCTGTCGTCTCCCGACCATTCTGTATTTACAGTAGTAGACGACATCCCAGAAATCCCAACATGCATCCTCCTCTTTCGTGGCATTCCTATCCACTCCTCTTATTTTTACTTCTGAATTGCTGCAATACAAAGAATTCTTTCTTCATCTGCCATGCAAAAACGAATGGACAAAATAATTATTTCTCATCGTCGCGATTACTATTAAGTGGACGTTGGACAAAATCTCCTGTTTTGATGAAGAGCTGTCTCAAACGACATCTTACGAAAAGTAGATGCTTAAAGGATTGTTATTCTGCATTCGAAGTCGGTAGGCTCCGTGGCGGGTCTGGTCAAATGTACGATGGCGAACATGACGGGGCTATCAGTCATGACAAATCCAATACTTATCGCTTGAATAATAATGGACAAGTAACAAATTCAGAAACAAAGGCTGCATCTTACTCTGGTAAACCGTCGGCTCCGTCGCCTTATGAATACATCCCCATAACTGCGTTGGATGATTATGGCCAATCAACTCAGTTACGACATGCGATGGAATCGGCTAGTCGGTTTGGAACTCCCGTTTTGGCTTGCATTTGTTGTCATGATTATTGTGACGATGACAAATTAGGTGACATGGCAAAGAATAAATTGAACTCTGAAAGAAAATGCATCGATGATGGCGATTCATCAACAGTTTCAACCCCAAAACAGAATGGAAGGAGAATGGAAAATGCAATAATAGTATGCTCACTTCAACGAGTTAGGGCTGGAGTCATATCCTCTTTTCCAACATCAGCACCAACAGCTAGTTGCTCAACTACAATCATTCGCAAAAACAACCAATTCGAATCATGTCCTTCAATTCACCCTTCCGTCCAAGGAATGGTGCGAATTCTAGCCACACGAGACGATTATCCTCCTTCCCCTCCTTCAAATGTTGACGACAATAATCATAACATACCCCAACACAGTCTTCACACCGCCATTGTCACCACAGGAATTCAATCCGATGCGCTCTTTCTTCAATCCCAACTTCAATCTCACTTCACGTCTTCTTATTGGTTTCGTTACAATTCTCTTCCATCCACTAGCATTGCCAATTCGTATTCTAGTCCTACAGTGGTGATAAAAATGGTACGAGAAATATTGCTAGATTGTCTGGGGTATGATTGGAGTGAGGAAGTGGGCAGTGGGAAAGTTTCTGGTGGAATTGGGAGTGCTGCCCCTAGCTATAGTGAAAATGGCGATGATGATAATAGAGGGGGGAGTGTACGTGCCGGAAGACCATTGGGGGTGTGTACCTTTCTATTGGGTCTGGATGTTGGTGCTGGAAATAGCAGATCGGCATCGCCACCATCTCTTATTGTGATACAAGCGAATGGAGCATCTGAGCAGTATGTGGCACGAGCCATGGGGATGGAATCATCACTAGCGAACGAAAGGTTGTCTCAGAAATGGAAACGGTGCATGAGTCGGTTGGAGGTTAAAGAAATGATGAAGGATATATTGGGGGAGATTGCTAGAGAAAAGGGGTGGTTGGTGGATGGAGGGGCTGGTGAGGAAGGACACGTGCGAGATACTATTGTCAATGGGGGGAAAGGTGGGACAAGCAATGGATTGACCATGGTTTGTGAGACAGTTACTCCCGGAGGCAATGAAGTAGAGTTTTTGCCTCTGGAGTAATTTACTTCTAGGGAGAATGATTTTTCATTTCTAATCAGACCTAAATAACTCAATCGCGTTAATGAAGCATCTTAAACGATCGGCATCCGTGCATAATATTATTAACTCTTCTCTCACTATAATTTCTGCTATGCAATGGAAAATTATTCAGTATCTACTATGTAAGAATTCCAGTTAAGTTTGTTCATGTGTGATTTTAATACCTCCCCCTTCCACCACCACGACCAAAACCTCCACCTCTTCCACCACCTGACATGTATCCACGACCTCGCCCTCCACCACTACGACCACCTCTGCCTCCTCTACCACCAAAGCCACCACGTCCAGGATGAAATCGAGGACGCGCCATGCTCTTGAGTTCCGCTGGGCATTCCTGGTCAGCCTTTTCCAAAATTTCAACAAGTTCAGTTGCTAGTTTCCTATCACCCTGAGTGAAAAAAGTATACGCAAGACCTTTTGCTCCTGCGCGTCCAGTTCTTCCAATGCGATGGATGTAATCTTCTGCACCATTTGTACCCACTGGCATGTCAAAGTTGATAACAGCACCGACATCTTTCACGTCTAAACCACGTGCTGCGACATCAGTCGCGATCAACAAGCGAAGAGTTCCTTGTTTAAATGCGCCGATGACCTTGGTTCGCTCCCATTGTTGCCTGTCGCCGTGAAGAGAATCGACAGCAAAGCCGTCGTCCCAAAGTGAGTTTGCCAGTTCATGGGCAACGTATTTCTTAGCGACAAAGACAATTACTTTGGCATGCTTTTTCCCGCCCAAGTCGACAGGTTGGCCAAACCTGCCTCCATTAGGTTTCGGTTTAGAAGTGTCCTCAGTTTCATCTGCTGTTTTCACCAACTCTGTCAAAATTTCCTTTAGCTTGTCAATTTTGCTATTCTCGTCAAGCATGATGATTTTTTGAGTGATGTCTTTGTTAGCAACGAGTTCGTTTACATTACCAACATTGATCTGAATGGGATCAGATAAAAAGTCGAATGCAAGCTTTTGAATTTCTTTGGGCCATGTGGCTGAAAAAAGGAGCGTTTGCCTTTTGGATGGGACAGTCTTCATGATGGATCTGATTTGAGGCTCAAAACCCATATCAAGCATTCTATCTGCTTCGTCCAAGACGACGAACCTCACTGAAGAAAGGTTTGCTTTCCTCATTTCGATAAGGTCGTTTAGACGCCCAGGTGTGGCAATCACGCATTCCACACCACGTTCCAACGCTTGAATTTGTTGGTACTTCGGAGATCCACCATAACAGCAGACACTGCGAATGCCAATCGGTCTACCAAACTTTTGTGCTTCATCCAAAATTTGACATGCAAGTTCACGCGTAGGTGCAAGAATGAGCATCATTGGTCCTCGGCCTCCTCCACCATTAGAGCCCTTGCTCTCAATATATTGATGGAATGAAGGTAGAAGGAATCCACAAGTTTTACCACTTCCAGTTTTGGCGATGTTGATCATGTCATTACCCTGTATAGCAATGGGCCAAGCCTGTGAAAATAAAGAAAAATATAGGGGGCATTTTATTCAGTCAAGGCTTAGAGGCAATTAAAAAATCATATGCACAATTGTTTCAATAGTATTCACCTGTGACTGAATGAATGTGGGGCGATCAAACCCCGCAGACTTCAAAGTTTTCTGAATCACCGGATTGAATGGTGCATCATCAAATTCAATGAAGGGATCAGCAAACTTTTCACTGGTACGCGTGCCGTATCCACGAATAGTAATGTTGTGAGTGTCACGCCATTCTTGGGGACTGTGTGACTTTTCTTCTTTCGCGATCTCTTTTATATCCTCTGCCTTGTCCATAGAACGAGTGCGCAAACGTTTCACAGAAGATGCATCCTTGTCCTTTGCTGATCTCTCTTCAGCGTCAAAATCCCCAGAGTAAGTTCTCATTCGCTTCCTCTCCTGCTCCCGATCTTTCCCGCCCTCATAGGCATCGTTATCTTCGCCCAACTTGTCGGCCTCGCGTTTTCGCTTGGATTTCTTGTCTTTCTTTTGCGCCTTTAACTCTTCATAGGAAATTCCAAGCTTTTCTGCCTCTGCCTTCAGCTTGGCCTTCTTCTCGGCCTTTTTTGCCTTTTCGTCGTCCTGGTTCATACTCATGATGATAAATTTTTGTTTTGATAATGAATGGAAGAAAAATTATGATTCATTTGATTTACGTATCTTAAATTTTCATAAATCGATACCTTTGCATATTTATTCATTTTGTAAAGAAAGATAGCAAAAAAACACTTGGTGTTGCGATGACATTAAAGGTAAGTTTGTTTATGCGAACTTTAGTAAAAATCCGGGAAAATCCGAGAATATGATTGGTTTGGGGGCGGGAAAACAAAACAAATAGGTTATGAGCTCAGACCCATTGTGCGCTCTTAGGCCCGTTTCGCACTCTTAAAAATTACGTCAAAAATAATGTAAATCGGACATGTCAAACGTGTCAAGTCAAAATTGAGTTAGTACTACTAGTAGTACTACGTGTAAAACTCTAAGATTCTCATAAGTTTTTTAAAAATGTTTTAGCCGATTGTCTAATCTACGATCCAGCAAGCCGGCTGCA
>JALLAR010000907.1:0-12055 GCA_036939335.1 Conticribra guillardii
CAGCACACTCATAACCACGTACAACCTTGTTTTTGGCACATTTTTACCTAGTAGATCATCATGTGTGCCAATATTCTTTTTCCTCACAAACCACACAACATTGCTCTACAAAAATGAATACCAGCCATTACTAGAGACGTTATTGGAAATGTTTTCTAACCTTGGGAACCAGATTGGTCCTCCATAACATCAGCTGCAGTCTCACGCATTAAAAATTATTGATATTTTGGCAATCTCACACCAAAGTGGTTTACCATTGTGGGGATGGTATTGCCATTTTCCTTTCATCTTGTTCTTTTTTGTAAAAAAAAACACTTGTTGGGGATGACTTGCTGATCTGAGTTCTCTAGTTCAGTCAGGCAGTAAAGTTTCATGTGACACAGAAAATTAATTATTGAAATACAATAAAACTGATACCAAGAGAACAATATATGAGTAGTGATGATGTTTGAGGACTTCTGACATAATGTTAGTTCTTGGGAAAGAATACAACAAAGAAAAACATGTTTTTTGGATGAGTTTACATACTGCTTTCTTGTCATGACTTCTGACAGTGAATTTTCATGCGAAAAAGTGAGTTAATCATTGAAGTAACCAAAAACACATATTTTCACACAAGCATATATGTTGAGGTATGATGTTTGAGGCCGTTCAAATCTATGTGAGGTGTTGGGAAAGAATACGTTAAAGAAAAATAAGTGGTTGGAATGACTTGCCATGCTGCTTTCTATTCATGCCAGGCAGTGAAACATCATATGGTACAGTGAGTTAATCATTGAAGTACCCAATAAATCTTATTCCTACACAAACTTATATGTTTAGGGATGTTTTTTGAGGCCTTCCAAAGCAATGTAGTAAGGTCTTGGGAAAGAATACAACAAACAAAAACCCATGGTGGGGATGTTATGGTTATGGCCATATTACTTTCAACTTGTGTCAGGCAGTGAAGTTTCATGTGGTTAAGTGAGGTAATCATTGGAATACCCAATAAAACTTATTCCCACACAAACTTATATGTTTAGAGATGATGTTTGAGGCCTTCTGGCACAATGGCAGACCTTGAGTAATAATACAACAAACAAAAACCCATGATGGGGATTACTTGCCATGCTGCTTTCTAGTTGTGTCAGGCAGTGAAGTTTCTTGTGGCAAGAGTTAATCATTGGTATACCCATTAAAACTTATTATTGCTTCCAACTTGTGTCAGGCACATGAAGTTTTATGTTGCAAAGTGAGGTAATCATTGGATCACCCAATAAAACATATTCCCACACAAACATATGTTTAGGGATGATGTTTGAGGCCTTCTGGGTGGGGATTACTTGCCACACTGCTCTCTAAATCTAGTTGTATCGGGCAGTGTGAAATTTCATGTGGCAAGAGTAAAATACCCCAACAATATTGTACCAACAATACCAACAATACCAACAATACCAACAATACCAACAATACCAACAATACCAACAGTACAAACAATACCAACAATACCAACAACACCAACAACAACAACATTCATAATAATGCCAACTACAACAATTCCAACAACAACAAGTCTAAGAAAAAAGAATTCCATCATTACAAAATTCCAACAATAACAATTCCAACAATAAATACAACAACAATAACAAATAATCAGAATATCAATTACAAATATAATTGCGAAGAGAATTGTAGTTACAACAACAGCCACAGCAGCAGCAATAACAATTGAAATAATTTATTTATGAAGTGATTTAACAAGAGATGCACTATCTATTGAATGACTTTGTTAATGCATGATTGAAAATAATTAGTCTTGTATTACTAATATAATATATTTGTCGTTCTTAATCCATTTATTCATCAATACTATTTATCATTAATGTGTTGGCTAGTAAAGTTTATTGTTGTGTTTTTATCATTGCCGAGGAAGATAAGAGCAGCAGTGAATGAGGCCAGACAATGTTCTGATGATTACATCTAGTTGATTGTTGCATTTGCATTATTTGTTTGATTAGATATGGGCATGAGAGCGGGGGGGGACAACAGAGAGAGATCACATGCTTTTGCGATGAGAGATGATATCCCTAGACCTAGAGATTTCAGCCTTGAAGGACTTCCTTGGCTCTGGAAGTTGCTGAGGCTCAAATGACGACAACAACAACATGTGCGCAACAACCAACAATAGGCAGGTCAAGAGTAAAGAGTAAGCACTGCATTGGATAGGGAGATGAGAGTGGCTGAGACATTATAGCATGACCACATGCTTTAGCAACAGGATATGATTTCCCTAGAGACTTCAGTCTTGAAGGACAAGAGCTTAAACAAGGGCTTAAAGGACTGCATGCTGGCTCTCGAGGCTGCTGAGGCTTGAACAACCGCTCACTGCTCTGACAACAACAGCACACATGCATGCAACAACCTACAAATGTAAGGCAGGTCAAGAGTAAACGCTGCTTGTGGTTGTGGGATGGCAAAGGATGTCAGAGAGGATGAAAAGAGGACTTGACAAACAGGCAGCCACAGTTGATTAAACCATGGTGGTGACTTTTTTGTTTCCCAACGGCGAATTTTTGATTCATGATGTGGAACTCATGAACGGGAACCAAAACAGTTCCAAAAAAATACCTGCTCTCAAATAAGTGTTTCCTGTGGGCAATTGACATTTGACAGAAAATTCCAGAAAAAAGGAATTCCGGAACTCCTGGCCCTGGCAGGATTTCCTTCTCTAGGATGGGAACAGAGAATATGAATGGGCAGTGATGGTGAGAGCTGGAGAGAGTAATGTGGAGCAAGACAGACAGTAATGGGCAGAGTCAGGTGAACCATATGTGACTGAGGTCACTTGTTGGTGGGGAAAGATGGGGGAAGACGCAATGAGGCATGATGGGGGTCAGGACTGGGGGTGGACTGAGACTGTGGACTTGAGAAGGGGGGAAGTGTAAGTGTGGAGTGAGGTGTGCTGTTGTCATAATAGTAATAAATACTATTATTATTTTGTCGGATGATCTTCTTAATGTATAACTCTAGCTTTGGTATTTAGTTGGGCTTTTTCATTTTGTGTTTTTTGTGTTGTTGAGTGGCCGACTTGGTCTGATCCTGGGTGGCGCAGTTTGGCCCATTCTTACAAGGTTTCTATGCAAGTCTACGTGTCTACGTAAAAGATATTAATTCCCATGCGAATGTTTAATGTGTTACGAACTTTGAAAATTACAATAAATATGACGTAAAAAAATAATTTTTCATGCATAATCAAGGCGCCGGACGATACGAATCAATTTTTGGGGAGTTCTCAAATAAATTTTGTTTTTTTGGTTCTCGGCTGATACTATGTACTCCTACTGGTATCGTATGTATCGGACCCACCACACGGTCACACGCACGCACAGACATCATGCTCTTCTTGTATTTTATCGTATCTACTTAATTCCTTTATTCGAACAGTGTCATTTGATAGCAGTTCTCTATACTTTTCAAGGTAAACAAACTATACAACTGATTTTATTTGCATTCATCTAGTAAATAAACTAATGACATTCCAATAAAACCAAAAATAGCATCAGCGAGCTGTTTAAAAGGCTGACGCTATTTTTAATAAAGCGAATGGAATAAACCCAATAGAGTTGTGGTTGTGCAAAGTCACAACAAAAAATAACAAGCGATTCTACTATGGTGACATGTGATGACCAATGAAAATGGGCCAGCCCGGTACTGAAGTGCGCCACCCAGGATCAGACCAAGTCGGCCATCGACCCAACAATCAAAAACAGAAACAAAAGACAACCAAATGATGATGAAGACGATTGCAAGGGCAAGGACAAATGTGCATGCACAGCAATCATGATCCTGTGGCAAGTAACACATAACCTGCATAGTGATCTTTGATAATATTTGTCTTCTGTTTTGAGTGCTGGGATTGGGTTGTGGTTGTGAGGATTGTTTTTTCTTTGTAAATGTAATCATATCTACCTTAGATTTGTTGAAACGAAGGCAGTCTTACAAATCAAAACACGGTCGGCGGTCGGCGGTCGGCTGTCGGCTGTCGGCTGGCTGTCTCGTTATTTTTATCTTTTGGTTCACGCAGTTTTTCATGCGTTGCATGCCTTTTCTTATGTTGTTTTTGAGAGGCTTTTCGAGGGCACACAAAAAAATAATTACAGTCGGTCCATTTTTACCCACGTACGTCGCCCGTTCCTCCTTCTCTCTCTGTCAGTAGATAGTCGTCATTGTCATTTTTATCATAGGTCAGCCCCGCCCGTATTCTGGCAAAAAAAGCAGTCCAAAATGGCATCAGTAAGGTGTGTGATTAGGATTTGTTGAGGGAGGATTTGTTCGTTCACTTGACTATGCGATGCGGAGAGTCCGCTTCGCATGGCGGCATTGTTATCCACGCACCACTGCATGTGTCTTTGGCGTTTCACTGGCCTGAGTAGAAGGGTTTCAATCTCATGCTACTGCTTACGCCAAGCAACGTGCGTTGGGGTAATGGATAATTTATCTAGCTTTTATCATAAGATAATTGAGTGCACGTGCGAAGAAACTAAATGCCTTCTAATCGTTTCATCTACCATATGATAACAGAGCTCATATTTTGCGCGTTCTTTCTACGACTCTTCAGGTATTTTCTCCCAGAGGATGGCGACTCTGAGGACACCCCAAATGTGTTCCTTGCGCCAAAGCCCACTCGTGCTGGCTACCCCCCTTCGTTAGGTCAGGTTAAGAAAAGTTTCCCCCTTCCTGGCAGCTATCATTACCGGTTCAAAACTGCTCTTGTCCCGGGAACGGATAGAGATAAAAATGCAGTCTCCGTGTGGATGGATTGCGTGGATGATTCAGAGCCTGTTCCTGTTTGGCAAGGTTCCATTATTACTAAGGTGACGAGGACTGGTATGGCAGACGACGAAGATGAGTATGATGACGATTTTAGTGGGAGAAGTATTCCTAGGGCAGATTCCAATGTTAGCACTGGTGGTTACTCGGTGTCGTCTACAGCGTCAGTGCATTCTACAAACCAGCAGAAAGCTGCCCCAGAACCTCCAGCTCCATCCACACACTCTACAGACTCGTTGCTTGGTGCATTTGATGACCCCCCTGCCCCTGCCGCACCAGCGGCGCCATCGGCTCCAGCATCAACTCACTCTAGCACGGAGAACTTACTTGATGTTGATCACCACCCTCCTGCCCCAGCTTCCGGCGGTAGTCTACTGGATATGGACGGCCTGGGTGGAGGAGGTGGTGGATACCACGGCAGTGGCGCAAACACCCCCACAACCACCGATCATTCTGATCTTCTGAACATGTCTGCCCCCATGCCTTCGCAACCCCGCCCTCCTCCTGCTCAAGGGCCCATTCCTGTTCATGCGCAATACCCCCCTCAGCAACAACATCCAATGCAGAGGCACCCACAACAACAGGCTCCCATGCAGGGACAGTATCCAATGCAATACCCGCCACAACAGGGACAATATCCACAGCAGGGCATGGGAATGGCACAAATGCAAGGGCAGCAGCAACGCCAGCAGCCTGGTCGTCCGCCAGCTGCGAATAATGGTGCGTCTGGGAATCAGAAAAATGCATTTGATAAGTTTGGGGCCAAAAGTCTTGATCCGCTTGGAAACTTGTCGTGGAGCTGAGTTCATTGCATCATACACACAACACAGCATGGGATGTGCAACGACGGGTGAAATCTGAGTTATGACACAATGCATCCACACATGACGCACCAACTTTTCGGGAAAACGATGTGATAATTTCATCGATTGTAGGTACAGATGAAGGTATGGGGAAAGTGACCATTTTTTGAATGATTAACAGAGAAAATCGTGGCATTATTTGTTTTTCTTAAGATATTTGGCATATAATATTGTCTCCAAAACCCAGTTAGTCTACGTCCATTATAAATATCTACAAATCGTATCACGTTAACTATTTCCAGCACTCTAGGTGTAGCTTCATCATCAACACAAATTATTTCAAATGTGTATTACAAAATCACTACTTAGTACCTAGTAGCAAATGAGTACGATATCCCGATCGCGTCTACTCATCTGACATCGCCTGAGACTCTAAGATCTCCATCATTTTCTCCAACTCCGCTTCAGTAGTAGGTTGTTGGTTTTGCTCACTGCCTTGAATCTCTGGCTTTGCCGGCTTCCCATCCGCTGTCCTCACGGTACGAAATCCATCCTCTCCATTTTCATACACTTCTCCTTGAAATCCAATTTCTACATTTCGAACTTGCGTTGTAATATCACCATCACCAACACTACGGAACATTTGAATGAATTGAATATCGCGATTATAAGCAACATCTATTTCGCTATCACCGGGTGCTAGCCACAATTCGAGGCTGCCCCATTTAGGAAATAATTCATCTGGTCGTAGACGAGCCGCGTGCTCTTCAAGCATGTGCCATTGTCGTGCTACCGCCTTTTCAAGCGGTACATCTTTTCACGGGGAATTGGCGAGTGCATTGTGAGATATGAGTTTTTGAGAGAAAGAAAATGAACCAAGCCCTTCCGCAATAACACCACAAAAATAGTTCAAGACTTGCAAAATGCCCATCAGGAAAAATAACGAAGACTCAAAGCTCAACTATCATTTGAGAACTGAACTCACCAGAAACACGAGCAATTTTTCCAATGAACCAAAATTCATCCATATCTGGATCTCGTGCATACACGTCATTGGTAATCTCCTTTCCTCCTACAGCTTTCATGGAATCAAAATTTTCTCTCTGCCGTTTGGTATTGAATAGATTGTACTTCATGTCACGTGGAGCAGGTGGCCCGCCCTTTTGTGGTCGTATGACAAGTAATCAACAGGCGAGACGATGCATACCAAACACATAACATTGAGCTGCCAGGAAAGAAGAAATTTCATGTTCGTCTAATAATATTTGATAATATCATCGTACAAAAAACTCACCGCGAAATCCAACTCCTCATCTTCATCCTCATCAATCAAACTATCCCACTTGCTCTTTGCAAACAATGACACTGCCTCCGAGGTCGGAACGCTTCTCACGAGTCCATACTTCCCGTTAAAGACTTGCGTTGAAGCAGGGCTGAAAGATTGCGCTAATGCAAGCAAGCACAATGATAGAAGGAGATCGAACGCCATTGTTTTGGATAGCTTTCCTTCAGATTTCAGATTGATTATTTTATGGTATTAATTATTAATTTTTGTTGATGTTTGATGTTTGACATAAATACGTGTAAAAAAATAATATGCATCGTGCGTCGTGCGTCGTGCGTCGGCCCAGCGATTAAAAATATTTACTGTTCAAAGGACCGCTCACGCACAGGCACATTTTGCATTTTTGTAGCTAGCTTGCTCAAATAATAATAAAAGGACGCCGACAATGAACGATAATGGATTTCCCTCCTACGGCGCCCTCGAAGAGGCACCATCCCCCGCACCAGAAGCCATATCCACCCCTGCCCCCAAAGGCAGAGGTCGTCCCAGACTCAGCGACGCCGCCAAATTAGGACGACGTGGCCAAAAACGAAAAGCCGCAACCGCCGCCAAGGACGCAGCAGCGTCCGCAGCAAAAGAGAAAAAGGACCGTCGCACCACCCGTGCGTCGCGCCAGCCTTCGGCCCCTCCTTCAATTGACATCGCAACGACTCATGAAGCATTAAATAATTGTGATGTTACGACATTGGCGTCTCGGCTGATTTCCGATGATGCCGTAGAAGTGTCCATGGCTTTGAATGGGCTATTGCGAGCGAGTGCGGATGTCGATGCGAATTACTGCTTGGGCGTGGGGGGCGAAAAGGTGATTCGATCTCTATGCGCTTTGTTTGATGAGGCGATTGGGTGGCAAGAGGACGGTGAGACGGATGATAACGAGGATGATAGAAATGAAAAATTGGAACCGAGTGTTGCTTCGTGGAGTGTATCGTCGCTTTCTGGACGGAGGAAACGGTGGGAAACATTTTGTCGAGACAAACTTACATCTCCGCTGGCATCGTGCTCCGATCCAAAGCTGTGGATAGATCCTGATACAGATGCACGTATCCTTGAAATGGTCGTGGCAATATTGAGGAATCTTTCATATGTTGCTCAAAATTTACGATTTTTGGCTCATTCAGAACATTGTCTACGAATTCTGACTGGATCGCTCTATTATCGAGGTTACTCCGTCGGTGGTGCAGGCGTAGAAGGCCACGAACGATCAGGGGAAGATGTTCCTTCATCTTCCCATCATTCAAATATATGTGTGCACTCCCTTCAGACCCTGATAAATTTGGCTCCATTGATTGATATTACTGGGAGGCAAATTTTTATCGACCGTGTTCTCATAGAGTCAGACTCTATCGAGGTTCGTTCCACTTTTCCAGATCAGCAGCCTATTGCCGAAGAAAAAGAAGGTGCTGAAGAAAAAGAAGGTGCTGAAGAAAAAGAAGGTGCTGAAGAAAAAGAAGGTGCCGAAGGCGAAGCTACCACAAGCAATGACTTGTCCAGTCAATACCCAACATATGGGATAGCGTCCCATCTTGGGTTTGGTGGAATGCATCTTGCAAAACAATATGACGGGAAAGCTGAAACACTGGATTCCATTCCAGACTCTGTCATATGGGGCGTCGTCGGATCTCATGTGCGTACCACTCTCGCCATCTTTCCTGCGCTGTTGACCATTATGGATCCCAATGACACAACCACTGTCACCACATCTGCATTGGGATGGCACCGTCCGTCAGTCACGTCCTTACTGGAACTATTCACAGCTTTGATTGAAAACCCCGACAATAAAGCACTTTTCCTATGCGCTCCAGATTCATTGTTGCATCGATTGACGGAAATGCTATTCATTCCACGCCTCGGTCCTGACTCCATGGATTATATTGACCCAGTTCGTAATGTGGTTAGTCGCGTTGTGGCATTGAAGCTTATGATGGGATATGATGCCACTGTGGATTCAGACTTGAGAGATCGAGCTTGTGAATTGTTGGTGAAGCTTACTGCCTTGTCTACCAGCATCAAGAGAAGACTGGGCATGGCACCTTCGATGTCAGGAATGGCACGGAGACGATATGACACAACAACAGCCTCATCTATGGCGGGGAAACAAAGTGGATTATCACCTTCCATACTACGAATGGACGAGTCCTCCTCCTCTCGACGGATCAATGTCCGTCTATTTGACAGTCTTTTATCCATGATATCTGCATCTTCAGGAAGAGGAGATGCAGGACCCCTTGCAACACAACTGTTGTCCAACTTGGCCGTTGTCCCAGAAAATAAAGCTGGCATTCTTTATGTTGAAAGAAAGCTGATTTCTATGTCAGGAAAAGATCCACATGTGGCAAATGTTGCATGCAACGGTATATTTAATAGAGTGAAATAATCGGTGGACTAACGCATTTTCGAACTATGCACCAGTTTCATAATTGTTTATGGCAATTGCCAAAAATAAAGTATATTCAATAAAGTAATGCATAACAAATAATATGCAGCCTCTGATTTTTAACATTATACTTGAGAATGCAAATTGATAGTTCTTGTGCAATTATCTCCCGTATGCGCTTTGCAATCACGTTATATTTTCAGAGCTGGATGTATTCTTTAATTTGAAGAAAAAACTATTCTAAGGCAGAACGCAACGGTTCAAAAATAAACAGTATACATGCATGTTGAGATTTAAGCACATCCTACTGCCCAAATAGAGCACCAAAAAATGGTATGATCCAATAAAACCACTCCTTACGAAGAAACTCAACACTAACTGTAAGAGAAGAAAACAAAAATAGTTAGGCAGCCTTTCATCACCCGAGCATCTAGACAACAAACGAACCAGATAAGTCCTACGCAAGAAACTATCGGAAGATTTGAAATGCATCATAGTATCTGGCATGCTTCTTCGTGTGCGTTCAGCATCATCTTCTTTGCGGCAATAGTGTTTTGTATATTTAAATCTCCATTTGAGAGGAAGCCGCCAACGGCAGTATTGGTGCCGTCGGTTGAGTTTGATGCTAGCGCAGAAGAAACATTTGCATTTTTCACAAAAAAAAATTGTTGCATTTATATAGAGAACAAATATTTGCTATTTATGTCAAAAATTAAGGCGAATGTAATTACAATACACACAACAAAAGAACCGAAGATGTGCTACACAAAACCTCCTTCGAAAGACTCAAAATGTATCATATCTGGAATTCTTCTTGATGTGCGTTCATCATCATACTCTGTGGCAATAGTGCTATTGTCTGCATCGCCACTTGAGAAGAAACTCTCAACGACAGTGTTCGTGGTGGTGTTTGGTTTAGATGCTGGCACAGAATTAGCACTTGCGTTTTTCGCTAAAAAGTGCATTGCCTTCAGATTGCCAGTCTTGCCGATAGACGATAAAAGATGGGGCATGCACTTAAAGCTCATTTCTTGGAAGTAACAATTCTTGGACTTGGAATCCAAAAACGAGGCAACTTTCTGACTAATCGTTTCATATCTGATCTCGGATGGTTCATTCTCAGAACCGCACCAATATTGGCTACACTTGTATCGTTTGTGTCATTGCTCTCGATGTTTAAATAACGAATAGTATGGTTGGAGCGGAGGATTGTTTCAATATTTTTGTCATCATAAATTGCCAGCCGAAAGCAAAGGCAACCGACTTCTGACAAAGAATTCTGTCTCAAGCTTAACTGTTTCAAACTCTTGTTTGACTTCAGACCTATCGCGATCTTCGAAGCGCCAATGTCACCGAGATGGTTTCTGCTCAAATTCAATACCTCTATAGATGAGTTACTCGTTAGCAGAGATGAAATGGCTCTCCCTCCATTCTCACCTTCCACATGCGTTCCACTGAGTTTTAGCTTTTTGATATGTGCATTTATTTCTAGTGCAACGGCTAGAGCAGAAATACCGCCATTTCCAATTGGATTATTTGAAAGGTCCAACGTCTCCAACGACTTGTTACTAGAGAGCGAACATGCAATTTTTGTGGCCCCCCTGTGATCTATTCCGCATCCCCTCAACACAAGGGACACCAATGATTTGATATCATAGAGCATAGATGCAATTGCTCTAATCTCGGATATATCCAACATTGTATCATATACTACTAGCTTTTTAATGCGAGAATTTTGTCCAAGAGACGAAATAATTTGAACAAATGATTCGCTAGTCGCACCATCGCGAGTTACATGTAGCTCTTCAATAGGAGGACCTACGCTTGAATCCCTCTGTTCCAACATCATCGCTATGCATTTCGTGCTTACCACGTCCAACCGATCAAGCGGAATTTTTAGCACTTTTACGGACGAATTGACGAGGAGACCGGGAATTTGATATCTAATATCATTTGCTCTAAAATTATGCAACGTGAAGTCAATTTCATTTATGCGGGATTTTTCAGCATTCAGTTGCTCCATAATATCTTGTTTGGCGGATGCCATTCGCGTCTCAGATACTTCTTTGTGATTGGATGTTGTATCAGATCCATTTTTAGTTGTGGTAGTAGAAGTCGAACTCATTTTCATTTCTGTTTTTGTTGCTTTTATTTTTTATGAGACTGAAAAATGGTTGTGCATTGTGCATGCACGCACTGTGCACTGTTTTGTGCACTCTCTCTCACTAGAGAGAGAGAAAGAGGAGTAGAGAGTAGAGCGGAGCAAGAGGGCAGAGGGCAGTAAGACCCGTTCCATGGTTTGAAAAACAGCGTAATTTGGAGCGTCACACAAGGGTTTATCTCGGATGTACATAGGTACAAAACGTCTTGGTCTTGTATCTTCTTGTAGGTACTATGGACCTCTCATAGAGTTCAATCACAATGAGATACTCCTACTCTCTAGAGGGATATTATTATGATTACTACATCTATCTACTACTACCTATCTTTTCTGCTGTATTCTCATATTTTCTATTTTATCTCTATTTTTTTATTTCAAATAGGGTAACTTTCGCTTTTCGCTTCTTTTAAGAGGCTGTGATTTTGTTCCCTCGGATCTTGGATCTGAGATTTGGTTAGCGTAATAATCGTTCGACTCCAACCCAAATCCCAGATTTCATCCCCGCCTACTGTTTTTGTTTTCTCGGATCTGGGATTTTTTCCGGTTTTTTCCATTTTCAAATC
>JALLAR010000908.1:0-12064 GCA_036939335.1 Conticribra guillardii
GGTGTTGGTGTTGGTGTTGGTGTTGGTGTTGGTGTTGGTGTTGGTGTTGGTGTTGATTCAAAAGTTGTTGTACTTACATTATCTGTTCAATTGGTGTTACAACATTAATTTATCAAAGCATACTAGTCCTCATAAATGTGTCACACATCTTTATATTGGGTGGGTAGCCTGGTTTCAATTTGAAAATCATGAAACTTTCCTTTCTCTAATATACCAACATACAAATAGTCCCTCTTCATCTGATTCAACAGTTGTGGTACTTACAACATCTGTCCAATTGGCATTACAACATCAATTTATCAAAGCATACTACTCACAAATGTGTCACCACATATCTTTATATTGGGTGGGTAGCCTGGTTTCGATTCAAAAACCATGCAATTTTCCTCTCTCTATTACACCAACATCAACATACAAATAGTTCTTCTTCACCTGATTCAACAGTTGTGGTACCCACAATGTCTGTCCAATTGCTGGTTTTACATCATCAATTTATCAAAGCATACTACTCACAAATGCCTGGTTTCCATTCAAAATTCTAGAAACATCCCTTTGATGAATAACTACACCTTTTGGTGTCAATGAATGACTATGACACCCAACACCCACCTACAAACCAACAGTTCTTCTTCTTCTGCCTGATTCAGCAGTTGTGGTACTTACAATATATGTCCAATTGGTGTTTCTCCTTCACTTTATCAAAGCATATTACTCACAAATCTGTAACATATCTTTGTATTGGGTGAGTAGCCTGGTTTCCATTCAAAATTCTAGAAACATCCATTTGGATGAATAACTACACCCACCTACTACAGATAGTTCTTCCTCATCCTGATTTTTTAGGTTGGTACTTACAATATCCCTGTCCAATTGGTGTTACACCCTTAACTAAGATATGGTTATGATACTCATAAAACTGTCACAATATTTTATGTTGGGTTGATAACCTGGGCTCCATTAAAAATGCTTGAAAAATCCTTTTGATGAATGACTACACCCACCTAGAAACAGTTCTCCCTCAACTATCATGCTCCATGTTATTTAGCTTAATATAATATCTAACCAATTGGTGTTAGACCCTCAAATCTTTGTATCAAAAATTTGAGATTTTCAATGCAAGTCGAATCAAGAATGCATAAGATGGTCATCATGACATCCTTCTGTTGCATGTTTTTTTCACATTTAGAATTACTATAACTATGTTGTCTTCCAATATGTTTGGTGATTTTTGTATTCCCCTCCCCATCCATTTCATATCTAGAGCAGAGGACGATCAACTCTACTGACACTGCTGGCCCTCGCCATGCCAAAGAGCGATGCATCTTTTCTCGCAGTGGATATGGCAGTAACTGCCATCATTACTAGAAATGGAACAAAAACAGAACAATCAACCAAGTGTGGTCTAAAACAAATAATGTAACAATCAAATAATCATCAAAACATTCATTAATTTCAAACAGCAAATGAAGAATTCATTAATAAATAATTAACACAAGACAAATTGTTGCAAATAGTTAAGTAATAAAAGTCTAATCGGTATAGTAATTAATACATTAATAAAAGAATTCATCAGCAAAATAAACTTCTCTAATATTTTTTTTCATTTTTCTGCTGTTTGTTGATGATGTTTCTTTTACCAATGTTGTTGTTAACATTTGCTGGTAACGTTTGTTGGTAACATTTGCTGGTAACATTTGCTGGTAACGTTTGCTGGTAACGTTTGCTGGTAATGTTTGCTGTTAATGTCTGCTGTTACAAATTGCTGTTGCTGATATATTGTGGCTGATAATGCCGCTGACATTGTTGCGGATATTGTCGCGGATATTGTTGCAGATATTGTTGCAGATATTGTTGCAGATATTGTTGTGGATGCTGATATTGCTAATATTGCTGATATTGCTGATGATATTTATATTGCTACTACTGCCTACTGCCTGCTAGTATTGCTACTCGTCTGGTTGTTGCATGCTGCTGTTTTGCTATTCTTACTGTTGCTAACATTGTTGTCATTGTTGCCATTGTTGTCATTGTTGTCATTGTTGTCATTGTTGTCATTGTTGTCATTGTTGCCATTGTTGCCATTGTTGCCATTGTTGCCATTGTTGCCATTGTTCTTGCTGTTTCTGTTCTTACTGCTGTTGCTGACATTGTTAGTATTGGCGGTGGTGTCATTGTTGGCATTATTGGCATTGATGTTGTTGCCACGATAAACTTTCAATGACACACCATTTGACAATGATATACTAGCAATAGTGACCATTTAAAAAACATCAAAGATTGGCTTAGACCATGGTGGAATAATGGCCAACTTAAATTTGAGTGGTTCCCATTGAAACTGGCATTGCGCTTAAATATCTGCCTTGATTTGCACCACCCACACAATAATAATGTGCCCAAAACACGAAAATCTCAATAATACACCATGCCCATGTGCTGAGGCTGCAGTACCCAGTGAAAACACAACAAACAGCTTAGATCATGATGGTGTGAAAGTGTACAACTTTATTTTGGGTGGTTCCCATTATGATCTCTCAGGGTATTGACACTCTTATTTTTGACACTGACAGCACTACCATACAAAGAATATCTTTGGCAGGTGAGTATTTTCCATCTGTGAAGCTACTAGAGGTCTGCAAGTAGTATGGAAATTGCACAGAAATATCAATTCTCAATCTCAATGGATTTCACATGATATGACATGTTAATAGGCTGCAGTATTATTGGAACAAGGTGTTATGACCTCCCGGTGTATTGGCACTCTTATTTTTGACACTGCACAAAGAAAACATTTGACCAGTGAGTATTTCCCATCTATGCAGCTAGCAGCTAGAGGTCTGTAATTATGTAAATTGGTACAACAACATCAATTCTCAATGGATTCACATGATAAATTGTTATTAGGCTGCAGTATGTTGTGAGGCTTCAATACATCATTGGGATGACATTTAACAACCTCCCAGAGCATTGGCACTTTACAATTTTCCTCACAAAACATTATTTCAACTGAATATGGCCTTCTCTGGTAGTCTCCACCATTGAAAAAAGGTATGGCAGCATTATTTCTCAATGGATTTCACATGATATAAAATGCTGTGATTGTGAGGCTGCAATACATCATTGGGATGACATTTAAAAACTTCCCAGCGCATTGGCACTTTACAATTTTCCTCACAAAACATAATTTCAACTGAATATGGTCCATTTTCATACCATACCCTTCTCCTTCTCCGGTAGTCTCCACAATTAAAAAAGGTATGGCAGCATTATTTCTCTATGGATTCACAGATATAAAATGTTATGAGGCTACAATACATCATTGGGATGACATTTAACAAACTACCAGAGCATTGCTGGCACATTCAAATTTCCCTCTCAAAACATAATTCCAATTGAATATTGTCCATTTTCATACCCATCTACTCTGGTAGTCTCCACAATTGAAAAATGTATGGCATCATTATTTCTCAATGGATTCACATGATATATTGTTATGAGGCTGTAATACATCATTTGGATGGCATTCAACAACCTCCCAGAGCATTGGCACTTTACAATTTTCCTCACAAAACATAATTTCAATTGAATATGGTCCAATTTCATACCCTTCTTCTCTGGTAGTCTCCACAATTGAAAAAAAGCATGGCAATATCAATTCTTAATAGATTCACATGATATAAATTGTTGTGGGGCTTCCCAAAAGTTGTAGGCATGTATGGTATCATCTTGAACAATGTTAGTCCATCCACAATTGAAGTAGCCACACCATTTTCACTCTTCGAGCATCCAGCCTCCTATAGCTGAAAGTATCACAAATCTACACATCAATTGGTTTTTTGTTGATGTATCCTAAACCAAGTCATTCCATTGTGTAGCAAGGCTCAACATATCTTCCCTAAAGGAGTCTGCATGTATGGTGTCATCTTCAACAATATTAGTCCATCCACAATTGAAGTAGCACACCATTTTTTACTCTTGGAGCCTCCTGGCTGAAAGTATGGCAAATATACATCATTTGGTTTTTTGTTGTTGTATCCTAAACCAAGTCATTCCAGTGTGTAGCAAGGCTTAACATATCTTCTCTAAAGGTGTAGCATGTGTGGTATCATCTTGAACAATGCTAGTCCATCCACAATTGAAGTAGCACATCATTTTTTACTCTTGGAGCCTCCTTTTCTGAAAGTATAATAGAACACACATACATGAGCACAAAGACAAAGCTGGATGGAGAGATATTATAACTGTGGTATTGTAATGTTTTGTGCCGATCATATTACAAAACAAGACAAGATCCTGCTTCATGAAATGATATGGTCTGACTATTTCCACTGAAATCAAGAAACATATGTGACAAAGGATCAAACTTGTGTGCTGGGCAGAGTGATTGTCCTTTGCCTTCGAGGTTCACTCATGCCAATGACACATATATGTTTTGATACATGGTGTGTGCAAGGTTATTTAAGAAACTAATCCATCTTGGAACAACTGCTATATCAAAAAGGCTTCAATTTTATGTAATTTCACTATATTTTTTCACAACACACATACACAAGCACAAAGCTGAATGGGAGACGACAACAGTGATGGCAAACAAAGCAGCAGCAGCAGTAGCAAACAAAGCAGTGAACGTGACAACTGTGCCAAAGAAAGAGACAGTGATAATGATATTTAAATGTTTGACTTGAGAATAACTTCTAAAGAGAGTGATGTGTAGTGGAAATACTAAATACACGTAGAAGTAAATGTGATGATTGAGTTTAATTCATAATCATACTCATACAGTCCACAAATATTTTTCACTAACAAAATTCATTAGATAAACAAAAAAACGTACTTCTACGTGCAAATTATAAAGCTTGTAAGTGTTTTTTTAATATCCCCCCATAAAGTTAATAGCAAGATAAAACCATTCGCAGTGAAAAAACAAATATTTTGTAGAATATTATTTTCGAGATTTTTCCATTGCCCCCCCCCCCCAATCCAACCCACACAAGGCTGCAAAAATCATGAACAGAAGTCAAAACAAGCTCATGGAAACTGGGCCTCTCTCAAACTTTTTCATTTCAATGGGGAAAGTGTTTGGAAGTGCCAATTTTTGCTGTCTACTGTCATATGTACCACTGATGGGCAAGTGACAAGAAGTGAAGTGTATGCAACCATCACATTTCCAAAACACATAACACAAAAACCATGTTTTAGACTGGAGACTCAATCTTTTCTTAGTACCAGAAAGTAATGAACATAGGGAAAAGACAGCACCCAATGACATAAGTCATAGGATATGGGATATGAAATCATAGGTACAACACATGTTTTGGTGTAGTAGATTTCTCACTGAAACAATAGCACTTGCAAAAACACACAATTTCCACATACTGTTATTGAGCCACTATTCTATCAAACCCACATCCACACGAGGGCACAAAATTTGCACGGAAGAAGTGTCTCATAAAGAAGCTTCCTTATATTTATGGCCTTTCTCAAACCTGTTTTGTATCAATGTCAATGGGGAAAGTGATTGTTTTGCCAATGTTTGCTGTCTATCATATCTGCAAACTGGCAAGCAAGTGCATTTAATTGTAAACACGCCCATAATAATTCTAAAACACATGTAATCCACAAAAATCTATGTTTCAACCTCAGTCTTTTAATTGTTTGAGAGCAACGCAAGTATGGATGGAGGGCAATGGACAAGATAACAAAATGGCACGCAAGTCATGGGCCATTTGTACAATATCCTACCAAAACAGCATGAACAAGGACAAAAACACTCATTTTTCAATTGTTTTTGCCATGATTTATTCAACCCACACAAGATTAATATGGCTGGAAGTCTAAACAAATCTCAGCCTTTTTTCATATCAATTGGAAAAGTGCTTGGAAGTGACAATGTTTGCTGTCTGTCATGTATACAAACTGGTAGGTAAGTGAATTGAATTGTAATCACTACACTAGTATACACCCCACAAACAACAAAAATCCATGTTTTAGTCTATACATATGAATCTTTTATTATTAGTAAGTAGGGGCAAGACAGCTCAATGGTATGCACATTTGCTTGTCACTATTATATCCAACCCATACATGGGCACAAGGTTCATAGTATGGCTATGACTGGAAGTCTAAACAATCTTACATGGAGTATGTGCCTATCTCAAACGTTTTTCATATCAAGGCTGAAATTGGCAGGCATTACCAATATTGTTTGTTTTGTTTTGGCTAGTCAATTGTAACTAGTAACCACCCCACTACCAGCATACCAAATACAAACAACAAAAATCCATGTCGCAGACTCAATATTTTATTGTGAGAGAGTATTTTCAGTGTTGAGCAAGAACACCAAAAAATGCCCACAAAGCAAGATCAACCCCTAATGAGGAATGTGAATCAGAGATCAGGGCAAGTGAAAAAGAGACCCTAAAATGTAGTAACAGTGCAGAACAAACAAATCACTTAGTACCACCTACAGCATCAAGATTGATGCTTGGCAAAGCATATCAAGATGGGCTCTCATGTATTACCAAATGGTGACAAGTTGGAGAGGACAACTAATTAGATCACATGATAAATATCTAGTTAGAAATAAATATTTGCAATGTGTTGTCACACTGGTTTTAAATCCTACCAAAAAGCTACTAGAATGAATCCATGTAATAAAATGAATACAAAATGAACAAAATGGAATTCTAACACCAACATGCACCATTCAATATGACATCCATCATCATCAGCTTGTTGTGACCACATATCCTACTCTAGACTGTGTGTAACACATGCACTCATAATAATAACAACAACACATTTAAAGTTAAAGCATAACAAGTGTCTTATTACTATTATATTTTGAACCACTAGCCACCAGCTTTGAACTTTGAGCTAATGATGACAAATCATGGACATAACCTTGATAGTCCAACTGTCAGAGCCAAATCATGAGGATTGAAACATACTATGCTATTTAACTCTTGGACACATCTAATGAAAACTAGTGATTGTTCACCAAGGAAAAATAGTAAATACATGTTTTTGTTATGACATGTCACCCATCCTGAGCTGTAGGTGTACGAACAGTGCATTGTGTGTACATGGTCTACCACTATGCATGTAATCGGGGAGACACATGCATATGGGACTTTGTATCATAGGCTGGTGCTAGTGCTAGTGCTAGTGCTAGTGCTAGTGCTAGTTTGGCATACAGGTATTCCTCATTCTCTGATCGACTCATATTGATGCGCTGCTTCTTTCACTGTCACTGGAGAAAATAAGTCAAAAATCAATATGATAAATATAAATGACTCATAGCATGAGAAAAGACAAAATCCCGTCAGAGGAGAGTGTGACATCTGAAGATTGAATCGGCGCAAAAACAAAAAAGTAAAAAACTCCTAATATATTTTATGATTTCATATTATGGTGACACACACACACACACACACACACACACACACACACACACACACACACACACACATTTTGTTTGAAATTCATAGGTAGAGATCGATTTAAATTAATTGCTTACACACACACAAACACACACACACACACATGCACACGCACATGCACATGCACACAAAACACAACAACAACAAACACAATTATAGACACAAAGTAACAATCTACAAATACAAAACATACACATCCACAGTAGCCAATAGGCAAAAATTATGTTTGCAATGGATTACAACTACAACGAGACATCATGAACAACTCTGCTCTCTGTTTTCCCTTTTAATTGTTTTGGGAGTGGATGTTCCTTATGATTATGCATATGGCATCTGCTTTTGAGTTAGAGAACCCCTTTTGGGCAATAATAAAAGTGGACTCTTAAGATGATGTGTCAGTTTGATAGTTATAGATATCTACCTACTATTATCTCTAGATATTATTACCTTGCTCTAGAGAAACACCAAGTCCCATGTCCTGCTTGTTCTCTAGAGATAGAGAGAGAGATAATAGTTTAGAGTTCAGAGTTCATTCCACACCATAACGGCGCCTCCAGCTCCAGTTACCTCAGATTCTAACCCAAAATATCGTTTTACAATTTCAATTAGGGGAAGTACATAAAACCCCTTCGAACGGCATGAGAAATAACGAGTCGATCGGCTTGGACACGAACATTAAAAACTATTGGTACACGTAGATGTTCATTTAATTCTCAATTATTATGCTCGCGTTTTACCGTGTTGACTATACTAATTCCGAAGTTCGCCAAAAGCCCCAGTAGGGTCTTGTACCACTACAGTTTAGGATGTCCCGCGAGATAAAAACCAAATAAAAATCCTCGACGGGTTGGACGCGACGTTGTCCCCTCCATCTCATTGAAGAAAAGTGGAACGGAAATCGAATTAATTTTAACAATGACCGCCGGATATGATACCTGCCCAGACTGGGCGCCAGCATTGTAAGCTACCTTGTTGACAGATGCACTGCCGCTGTGATCTATGGTCGAGACAGGCGCCTTTGACTGGGACGAGCACCACGCGGCTGATTCGAGACGTTCGCTGTGGCGCCCGTGGGAATGGGCTTCTGGCTGATGACAATGAGGGGAAGCGGCATGGAGACTGTTTGATGGGTTGAACTTATTTTGTGCATCGTCATCAACTCATCATGTGATCGTCTCTGCCCCTAATTTCTAATCCATTTCTTTCGCGCAGTGGTTACATCGGAGCTGCATCATGCATGATTTTGGCGAACTTCGGCTCCGCGTGGGGAACATGGAAGGCTGGATTAGGCGTCTGCAAAATGGGTATTGATTACCCTAAGGGAGTTATCAAGAATATTGTGCCCATTGTCATGGCTGGTGTTTTGGGTATTTAGTGAGTTTTTTGATGACCGTTCCGTTCCCTCTTTAGAGATTGGAGAGTTGCTCATCACATGCCTTATCTTTGTCGTCGACGAACCGGTGTCCAACTCATCTTTCCCTTGCGTATTTTCATCCTACAGTGGTTTGATCGTCGCAGTTATTTTAACCCAAGCAATCCGCCCACCGAATGCTGATAACACTACAACTTATTCTATGTACAATGGCTACGCGCACGTGAGTTAAATTTATGTCCCGTCTTTTATTCTGGAGCTGGCAGCACGCTCCAGATGTGTCTAATGTATTTCTCTACCATGACTTCTTTATCATCAACAGATGGCAGCTGGTCTATGCTGTGGAATTTCCTGCCTTGCCGCAGGTGGCACCATCGGTGTTATCGGTGACGCTGGCGTACAAGCCTTTGGCCTTAGGGCATCTGGGGGAAAGCGCTCCTGGTCCTCTGAGGGAGAAGGTGGAGACGACGTTATGGGCGGCAACAGTGAAGCCGCAAATGCAGATGCAGCAAATAAACTTTACGTTGGTTTGTTGATTATGCTCATTTTTAGTGAAGCCTTGGCTTTGTAGTAAGTCCAAAAGATGGGTTAATGTTTTCCCCACTCGTTTAGCGGAGAACGTGTGATCTAACTTTCTTTCTTTCCATCTTTTCTTCTGCAGTGGTCTTATTGTAGCTCTTATTTTGAGTCAGCACACTTATGTCTGCGAGTAAGGAGTTGAAGAATAGCTAGTATTTTTAGACCGCCCCTTTCTTGCCCTGGGCCAATAATTGCCGGAAATGTTGGGACATAATGGCGGCAACTAACTGGTCAAACAACACTGTAATTTCTTAATAGATTTTTATGTTAATAGTATTGTTCAAGTTGAGAGTGCCACATTATAATGTGAAATCCAATCTAGTTTTCAATTGATTAATTGCGAGGGGAATCTTAAGACATACTTACCACAAAACAAAAAAATTGCTTTGAGGGTACCACAGTTTAAATACTTGTTCTGCCCACGCATGCTTCAACCATATTATTTATACTTTTCAGATTGGAACAAAATTTGCATCAGCATTTTCAGATGCATCATGTGAAAGGGTTCCTCCTGCAGGAATCACGAGAACTATGTCTCCTTGAGATGCCACCGAGAGGCATCTTGGGTCGGCACCTTCTCTGTCATCAGAAGCATGATGTATTGATTTTGTAGAAGGAATGTCGAGTGAAATGGTAGAGTCCTCACTCAACTTTCTCCTGTCATGCGCTTTAAACATTGCGGTAACATTGCCGCGTGAGAGAGAGCTTCGTAACGAGCGCAACCTTTGGCGAGATAAGTTCAGGACAGTGCTCCCTCTACTAGCCCATTTCAAATGTCTTGTACGGATGTACACAAGGCAGTTCAATAATCCTTGCAACGGAGGAACCGAGCTTCCCGCATAGAGGATGAAACCATAGTTGGAAAATGCTTTGCCAGAAGACCACATGTACTGTAATGCAACATAAGGCACCCACGCAACGAAAAAGGCAGCTAAAAAACAACAACAACATGATTGCTTGAACACCTTTCTAGAAAGCGTAGTTCCACTGCCAGAATAAGAATCTGTCGTCCTCTCCTGGCGATACACATGTGAGCACAGCACTCCCATGATTGCAGTCGTTAGAGTGATAGACAGGATGACAGGTACTTGAAGCCACCAACGCGCGGCATTATTGCACCATAAAACCTTGTTATCATAAAAGGGAATACCTAGTAAACATGATTTCGATAAAATTCATCCAAGAAATCGAAGTCAAAAGTAAAGTACGAGGAGCGAAAAGTAATACTTCTCACCTACAAAGGCAAATCCTAGACCAACCAGTACGGGAGGAGCGAACAATACAATCCTTTTATTTTTCATTTTAACTTTGCTCCAGCCATATTTGATTGTCAACAGATAGTAGGCGGCAAGAGAAACTCCAAGAAAGCACGCAGTAGTACCAGCTTGGATGAAAAACCCTTGTGCCACACATGTGTTCTTGTTGCCCCGAGAGCCATATATTTGGTCAGTTTGGGGAATAGGAAGGGAAGTAAAACCGTAGGCAGTTGCTCCAAACATGTCAAATATGTTGATAGTAATCAAGAGTTGATTCAGCAACTGACCACGTGTCTTCCGACTCCTGGATGCATCATATACAATAAAAGACGAGCCCTATCAATAGTACTAGTACCAGCACAGGCAGAGTGAGAATTATTATCCAATGCACGTGGTCCATACTACTGGCATAATGAATAGTAGTTTCCTTACCATGAGTGACATTAAAGCCATCACACACGACAACCAAGTAAGGGCAACTCGCTTTCTTTTCATGTTTGCCCCGACATAGCCAACACCACTGCACCCACACATGTAATTTGATGAGTGAACAATATCACAATTCAGAGAGTTCTTATTCAGTGGCATTTGATCAAGAAATGCCTGCACCTGTGCACACTTCATGCTGAAACCAGGCCCAAACAGCGACATTATCATATCCGGATGCTTCATATCATTTTCTGGGCACAGCTGGCATCGATCATCGTCACTCATAGTCCCATCAACGTATCCGTACCTTTCAGTTTTCACATCACCGGGACAAAATTTGCATTTGACCAAGTCCATATGTGCATCGCATGATTTGCCGCAATTCATGATGTATAGGGGTGCTCTTAACAAACCATCGACGTCAAACACGCACGAAAAAGGGTTCGGATCGCCATTCTCCTTAGTTGGGCAGGGTATGCAGTACCCTCGCTGGAATTGCATATTTTGCATTGTGCAAAATTCATTAGCCCCGCAAGGCCTCTTATCTGAGCACACACTGGCATTTGAAGTAGCTGGTGCTTCGTCGTTACTCAACGCTAACGCCGTTCGCAGTTGCAAAGCGAACAGCGAAGTGAGGAGGAGCAGGAGGTCGAACGATATCTCCATGCTGTGGTTATTAAAGGAGTGCGATTATTTCCTGGATCTAAATAATACATTCCCGTCAAGAATGATATATAAAATAATTATCTCTAGATGAAGACCCGCCCATGACATCATTGCAATAGATTGCAATATGACACTCACCCGCTCGTCCTCTCCGCTTATTAGAAGATAAAGAGGTTTCGAGTTTCGCTAGTAGCTCTAGAGGCTCTAGAGAGGGCTTAGGATCGGAGGGATATTTTATGTGGCCAATGCGACGCCTGAAAGAAGTGACTTATTGGTGATGGGTGCACGACGCACGGACGCCCAAAGTTTTGCGTGGGCGATTT
>JALLAR010000909.1:0-12036 GCA_036939335.1 Conticribra guillardii
ATAAAGGGGGAAAAAAAAATTCAGATCTGAATGAGTGATAATTAGAACTTGCCATAAATAATATTCTCGAAGCTCAAAACCGAGCGACCAACGACACGACAATGGCGAACAGCGAGCGGCTGTGATCCGAGTCTGATTCAGAAAAGATAAAGCAAAAACGGCAACAATTATTTAATCAGAAAGTAGAAAATAGATATATCCAATCAAGGCATCATCAATAACTCATCCTCCACGCACAATACTACTTATATATTCTAACAATCATGAGCAGGAGCAGCAAAAGCCCCAACCCCAGTCGACGTCGAGAAGGAGGCACTCGACGAGCACCTTCCTCCTCCTCGTCGTCGTCATCCTCCCTTCTAACCCTCCGCATAGCCGGCCTAGGCCACCACATCGAACTAGACATGCCCACCACCGCCACACTCGCCACCCTCAAATCCGAAATCGAATCCCGCACGAACCTCCCAGCCCCCTACCAACGCCTCGTCGCCAAACACAAAAAACTCGACGACGACACTCTCGTCCTCGGACCGACAATATTCTTTCCCGACAGCAATAACAATGGCGCCATTAAAGAAATGGGAATTGGATTGGAAGATCGAACGAAACTGTTATTACTCCATTCTCCCCTCTATGCCACTGACAAGGAGGGCGTGGAAACATTGAAAGGGATACATGCTGAAATTGACAAGGTGGATGCCGGGCGGCGTAGTAGAGAAATGGATAATAAGACGGTGCATGAATTGATTACGCAATTGTGTTGTAAGTGCGATGAGGTGGAGACGAATGGATCGGAGGCGTTGAGGATGATGAGGAAGGAGACTATTCGGAGGGCGGAGGGTGTGGCGAAGAAGAGTGATGAGAGCAAGAGGGGGATTGATCCGTAGTATGGTGGTACAACTTCTACATTAGATTGATACATGGATTGTTCTAGATGGTGATGGTTCATGATTTTTTTAGATTTTATGGGGAAACCTTCTTTCACATGAGTTATTATTGTGGGCAGCATTATTTATTTTGCATTTCTGATTGGGATTATATTGGAGGGGGTTGGACATTGAAGAAGATGCAGTGCAATTTTTATTTCAATTTGGGGACGCATTGTAAAAAATAAATAAAAAATTGCGGTGGGGGGTTGAAAGGGATTGCATTACGGACTGTATTTATTGATGGATAGAGACCGTCTTCTTTGGTGTTGATTTTCGTGGTATGTTAGTCAGACGTGTGAGTGGAACTTGGACGTGTCTTGGGGTTCAAGTGGGTCAAATAATATCAGGCCGTGATGTCTCTGATTTTCTTCTGGGCCTGGATCATCAAATGCTGCTACCTACCCGTGTAGGTGTCTGAATAGAAAATGGGAAAATGTATGTTAATTTTTCTTGAATTGGAGTTTATTATTTTAATGAATGCAATAAGTCTCAACTTGGTGTATGTACCAATTTTCCAATTATAACAGTGGGTCTTTGTCGCAGGCTCTTTCGCCAATCCACTTTTCGTTGGTACCAGACCTAGGCAGTACTGCCATCTTCCAGCCCTGTGTGTTAATATGTAGAAGAATTACTGTTGTGTTGGTTTGACGTGTTCATATCGTACGCAAAACTTCAAGTGACAACTCGGCCGTGAATTCGGTTGAACAGCCCTCTACTAGCAATCTACTCAAAGAGATCGAAACAGCACGATCGATCGTTTCGGCACATGCTTTTTTTAACTTCCATAGATACGGTCAACGGAACTTCACATGAAGTACATTCGGATGCACCTCCAGTAGAGTACGACCCGGGCGAGCATGGAAGTGGGGAAACAGAGTTCTCGGGGCAAAAGAAGCCCCTTGGACAGAAACCACTGCAGTGGGTGTCGACTAATCCTGAAATTTCTCCGTAAGTCCCAGCCATGCATTTTATCATTATTCCTTTTTGGCAAAAGAATCCTGGCTCGCATATTTCTTGGCTTGTTCTAAAGTGTGTTGCATTCATCCCTTCCTCGAATGGCTCGGCAAATTCTCCTCCTGTGCCATAATAACCGATATCCACTGTTAGTGGTTTTGATGATCCTTGCAATGAAAGAATGCGCCAAAGTTGCAGAACAGAGTTTGTTTGGTCGGTCAAATGAAGAACTGCAATTTATTTGTACAACTACGGTGTATATCTCGAAGGGACGCTTACCTGTAGGGCAGTATAAATAGGATTCTCCGCATGCAATTTGCCTCGCTTCTACGCTAGGTGGACCAGGATGGCTGGGACAATAGAAGCCAGATCGACACGATTTGCAGTCTGATACATCGCTGGCTCCTGTGACAAGCATGAATAGCAATGACCCAAGTTTAAAAAAATGCTGACAATCATATAATGTTGTTCATGGTGGTCAGATTATCTTCTACATACCTGTAATCCAACCGAATGTTCCTCCAGGGCATGAATATTTAATGCCGCCAAAACAGTAGAATCCAATTTCACATTCTAATTGGATGTCGTGGGTTGAGTTTGGTCCAGCAACACTGATTCCAGAGCTGGAAGCCGAATAGTAGCCCTTATCTACCAATTGTGGCAATGGGGATGCCTGCGGACAATACACAGTGGAGTTACCACATGGCATTTGTTGGGTGGATGTACTACCGCTTGAACAGTAGTGCCCAGCCTCGCAAAATCCGCTACAAAAGCTGGTGCTTAGTCCAGAATCCGAGCCATAGCTTCCTATAGAGATTGAAAAAGAGGAAGCAACAGTTATTGCCTATTAATATCACCTCCAGAGCAAAGTTCTTACTTGCTCATTTACTCACCCTCAGGACAATGGTAGCGAAATCCGTCCCCGGGACACCAACTCCCTCGAGGGCAGAGCCGTTGTGATGTTTTCATGTTAAATGGCTCGTCTTCGTCCGTGTAGTACCCAACGCTGAGAATTGCATAGGTGAATTGGCGACTGTTTAACTGATCGCATTCGCGAGGACGTTTTTTGTATTTTTGTGTGAAAAAGGTCAACTTACCTCACATATATTGGGGCACTTTTTTGTTTGGGACAATACACATTTGGCCCGCCACATTTATTTTGCGTTGCACTTGTACTGGCCTCGCCACACCAATGTCCTGAGAAGTCGGTGGAGCGGCCAGAATGGTTAAGTTTTCGATGAAGAATTGCATCCAACCAAATCGCTGTTGTCTGGTGGCGTATTTTAATTCAAACCTACAACAACCCATACATATGATACCACAAACAGCCGGATGCATTTATATGGCAAAATGAAGAAGAGAACTTACCTTCCTGACAAGGACCACTACACACACTTTGAGTCTCAAAGTGCTTTTTCCCATAATTGCCAGCTGTGCATTTATAAGAGACTCCTTGTTGGCAAAAATGGCCGGGCAAGCACATAAACTCTTTTGATTTGGTCATTTGGCTCTCAGAAGGAAATACATCATCAGGCGGTGCAAGCCTTTGATTGGTGATGTTGATGCATGCTCGTGTTGAGACATTGAAGTATAACTTTGTCGAAAGCTTTTTTTCGGTGGCTGATTTCAAACAGTCACATGTGATATGATTAGACCTGCTACTTGCCTTGGGGCCACATTTTTGGCACAATGCCATGTCGTCTCCGGGAAGATGCTTGAATGTTCCTTCCTGACAGGGCACACATACCCCATACATTCGTGACGTGGCAATGGAAGACACCGAGATTTCGACGTTATTCGACGTCCTGTCTCTATATGTTCCAGGCTTACATGGTTCGTCGTCAGTGCTAGTATGATAGCCAGTTTGCACTTTTCGGGGATAGGCCGATCCTCTCGGACAAAACAAATCCTCTTTTCCGCATGCAAATTGCTTCGAACTGACTGAAGCTGGAGGGCAATACCATCCTGCATCGCATTTTCCTGAACAGTTATCGTCTGACAAACCTTCAGTGTTGCCATAATGACCGGCAGGGCACTCCTTTACAATCCCATCAATCGCGTAAAAGCCAGGCGGTGAAATCATTTGACCTGATCGAGTTTTATTAGATCCGCCGACCGAAAAATATCCCGCAGAGACACTTTTTGGCTTTGTGGATCCCTCTTCGCAAAAAAGGGAATTTTTGCCGCATTCTTTTGGCGCAGATGTGCGTCCCGGACAGTAGTGCCCGATGGGACAGACTTGCTTGACACCATCGCCTATGCATACAAAACCGGGCTCGCAAATGTGTTCGCCTATTCTAGTTTCTTCATCTCCGCCTGTTGAATAAAAACCAATTTCCACTTGTTTTGGCTTATAGCTTCCCAATGGACAATACACGCCTACTCCTCCGCATGGTTGCTTTGTAAATTTTCCTGTGCAATAGAATCCAGGCTCGCATAGTTCACATGGTCTTTGGGCATTTTCTTTACAGCTGTATCCTCTCAATGGTGTCGGTTCATTGTGTAAGCATAGTACCCGATGTTCTGCTAACAACACAAGAGTCGCTAGGAGTATGGTGCTGTAATATAGTAACATGTTTCATTGTCATGTTCATAACAATTGGTTCGTGTGCCCAGGGCTCACTCGCGCCGGCTTCAAAAATTCAAAACCTTGATTTAAATTTTCGAAAACATTATTTTGTATTCACACTGCTTGCGCCTACCAAGATCACCGCCAACCAAACAATCTCCACCGATGCGATTCCAAACTTGATTTTAATTGAATAAGGTAGGGTCGTCGAAGCACCCATGAGCTCCTGGATTAATGATAAAGGAGAAAGACGCCAGCTTGCCAAAATATTACACACAAAATACCATGACAACAGACGCAGGCAAGAAAATATTACTTCCGATGCCGAGCTCAAGAATATCGATACTGCTTGGAAAAATGCATGCGAAACGGCCGAAGCCAACGGCGAGATACGATTGTGCTGGCTTGACCTTGGACAAATCTCCCATAGGGTTTACACATTTGAAGTAGATTACTGCCAGAAGTTGGAAAAACTTGTCCTGGATGGCATCGGCTTATCTTCAATTGGTGATGTTGCAGATTGTGGAAACCTCAAGCATTTATCAATGGCTTCCAATCGTATTAAGGATATCAGCAGTATTCATGGTTTGTGTAAACTTTCGAGCTTGAATCTGCTCAGAAATGATCTGACACATCTGCCTAAGGGAATTGGTGATTTGGTGGCTTTGACGAGGCTTGATCTCGCAAACAACAAATTAATTGAATTGCCTCCGGAAATTGGAGATTTGATTAGACTGAACTATCTCAATTTAGAATGCAATGAACTGTCAGAGCTGCCTCACAACTTTGGGAAATTAAGATGTGATATCGTAATACTGAACTATAACCAATTCGCAGTGTTTCCAGCTTCTGTTTTGAGCATACCAAATTTAAAACAATTGTCAATGAATGGTAATAAGATTGGCTCTTTGCCGAGTGAGATGGGTAGGCATATTGTCCTCGAAGTGTTGCATTTGAGCAAGAATAAAATCAATGTTTTACCGGACAGTCTTGTGGAGATAGGTTCACTGCGCTGTATTTGGTTGGATTATAACAAATTATCTTCTTTGCCACCTAATTTCCATAGACTTACAAAGTTAAAAGAGATTAAAATGGAGGGAAACATTGATATGGTTTATCCGCCTCTTGTGAAGGTTGCAATGGGCGCCGAAGAGGTTCTGCGTTGGAGCAGAAATCGAGGTGAGTTAAACAAAAGCTCCAAAGTAAGGCACATAGTACAGAGCGTCGAAGAAGTGTTAAATCAAGTAAAAAAATATCGGATTGGAGGGCTACTTCACGAGACAGTATTCGAGGTGGTCGGTGAATATTTCCAGTTTCCCCCTGATGCATTTTGGTCAATATTTATTCCGGAGCTATCAAAAATGTGGTCTGATGATACTACAAAAGCGTCTGACTATGGAATTACATCGTTTCCATTTGAACGGCATGATGTAGAGCAAGCTCTGTTTGAGTTTCGGGATGCTGCTGGACCAATAGTGCGAAAAAATCCGAATGGGCTTTTCAGACGTTGTGCATGTAGCAAAGTGTGTGTACCCCCCAAGTTAGGCTTTATGTGCGAAAAACCGGCGCTGCTAGTTAGGACAAAGGTGGCATATGAGGAAAACATGCGTGAAAAAAGGAGAGTGCTAGCCGAAGAGAAACGCATTTCAGATGCAATTCAAGCAGTGTCGACTGTTGCAGAACATTATTTAAATAGTGAAGAAGGAAGGTTGATGGTGCGCGAAGAAGCAGAACGCATATTCGCGATGAAATCGGAAAAAGAGAGAACACCTAAGACTTCTAAGAATAGCATGAGAACGATGCCTTTGAAGTCTACCAATGAGGGGATGCTTTCGAGCATTTATTCCTCTACAAAAAGATCTGTGGCAAATGTTGCATCTCGGCAAGTTTACTATCCAATATCCTGTAAAGCACATTTTTATACTGATCTTGCTCATCCCACTTCTTGTTATCATTGTGCGAACAAGGCTTCGTGGTAACCAAACGATGGTTCTGAGACAACTTGAAAACGAGATAAAAAAAGTGTATATTGACCAAGAAGTTGATAAAAGAAAAAAAAATGTCACTGAAGCGAACAACAAAATCAAATTGATTATGAAGAGCTGGATTGGTCTAAGTATTGATGATGCATTTAGAGGCTGGCAACGGTGTGTAAAAGAAACAAAACACAAAAATAGGACAGAACAGAAAGGATACTTGAGGAAAGAGCGACTGAGATATGAAGATGGTGTAGCAAAATATGAGTTGGAAAAGATAGATGTGAGTAGATGTGGTTTTCAATAACATGCGTGTTAATAGCTGTTGATGTATGCTAACTACCAATATGTTCTGTAGTTCGAAATGTGGGAAGAGAAATGGGATGAATTCAATGATGTTCCTGTTTGGGTACATCCAACTAAGAAACGTTGTTGGGGAAAACCAGTCCTAGGAGAGCCCCCTCTATTACCAATATGTCTGAGTCAGCCATTGAATACACAAAACCTAGAACGAGATGAAGCTTCTAGTGATGACGATTGCATAGATGTGAGCACCTTTAGCAACACAGAGTTTGGCAGTTCAGTCAATACGAATGATAATAGCATAAATGATGATTCGTCTTTGCAATCAAAGGTCGGCTTTCTGCGAAGTAGGGATGAGGAACTTGAGCTTGCTGCTAGCCGAGTCCTAGAAATTCGAAGGCGTCAACTCGTGAGCAGGTACTTCTAGGCAGTAGAGTCTTGTGAATAATCAATAATAGTACACAAACCACTTTATAATAGTCCAATTCGTTAAGAATAAGAAGTGCTAAGAGTAATACATTCACTCGTGTCATAGCGTGTTTTTTCGTGCTGTTTTCTGTATATTCCCGGTGGTATCCTTATTTTGTGTGTTCAAGAGATCAATAAATGAATGTTTACTGCTGCTAAAGAAATGAACACACATTTTGTTGAGTAAACTTGTGCGCAAATGCTATGTACTACTCTATCGTAGATGATATTAATGGGCCAAAAGTGCATGAACATCACAGTGTAATGAATTGGCTTGCTGTTGTTTCTAGCTAGCAACAAATTGCGGACCCTCTAATTTGAATTGTTCATTGAAGACAACAAGTAGGTATGTGCGTATTCATATAGAACTAAGCAGAAATTGATCGTATCATGTAATAAAAGCATGCAATTGCATGATGTTACTATGTACTACGAAATATCAGGGTAGAACGAAAATGTTAGAAGTTGCATACAGAGAACAATCTATTTTTAGAACTGAATTCCACATTTTATTGTGATTCATTTGAAGTCGATCAAACTCTCCAGCTCATACGTGAATATGACCGAAGACAGGCATGCCCATATGAGTTCGATTCTAGGTTGCTCACATTTGAGATCAAAGGAGTACTACAAGAAAATTGAAATCCAAGTTCTAACACAAAATTTTGATCATGCATCAGATCTGGCATTGCATGTGGGTCTTTTCACGAATGATGACGTGCAGGGCCTAATCGTTGACCACATCAGGTGAACACACAATTTTCTTTTCTTTGGTAAGTCTAGTTCCGGCACGTATGACATAAAAAATGGTGGATTATTCTGTGTTCTTGGTTAGCACCTGTAATTGTAAGGTTGTTGATGAAAGAAGAAAAGTTGAAGATTCATAAACTATTGCACAGATTTTTGAAAACTCAAATTGGCATGTAAAAGAAGCTTACATCGGTAAATAACCTTTTAGTTCCCCATGCTCCATGTGGCTTTTGACTTCCTGAAACTGCTTGAACTGGTTTTGGCAATAAGTTTGATTCCTTCATTTCATGGGGCGCTGCTGGTGCAGGGGGAATGTTTGCCCCTGGTTCTGCGATGACTAGCTTCGATAGAGACTCAGAGGGAAGGGGCCCAGTGACATCATCGTTTGCAGGAAATGGACCAGGAAGAATGGGAAGATGTTTGCGATGGCCATCTGTAGATGGTAAAGATGTGGCATCGTTGGCAGATGTAGATGAATCTCTCTCCGGTTGACCACAGTGTGGCTTCTGTTCTGATTGCACACCAACTCCATCAATGACACTAAGATCATGAAACTCGCTTAGAATGTCCCTTTCCATTGCTTCAGTTTGTCGGGTAATGCTGTCGACATCAATGTCAGTCCCTAAAGTCACACTAACTTCCATGTATTTCTCAACTTTGTTACCACCCTTTTTCAATAAAGCATCAGCATAACCAATGAAAGATGATCTTCCTTGCTGATTTACTGATGATTTCCCGTCCCCTCCCAATCCTGGGAAGTCTGATGCGCTAAAAATCTCTTTATTTCCGTCGTAGTCCTCTTTATTATTTCCTTTCGAAGGGCTTGACGCACTGCTTGATAATCTATTATTATTGTTCCTCTGGTGCCTATTAGATGAAGGCGACGAGCCCCCGAAACTCCGTCGCTGTTGATCTTTCCTTCCTTTTCCCCGATTATCGCCTTGCGACGAATAATGATACGATGAGTGGTCATCATTTGGACGCTGACCATTATATTCATTGTTTTTATTGCGACGTTGACTCCCTCCTTCACTGTCTGACCCCAAAGTACCACTTCCCGAGGAATCTCGCTTCTGATTTTTGTTGTTTTTCTTCTTCTTGTTTCCTTGATCTGACTTTTTTTTATGACCCGCATCAGTTGCGACGCCGCCGCCACCAGCTCCTCCTCGCCCAGAGCCTGTCCCGTGCTGCCGTGGCGGGTGTCCATGATAATGCATATGACCATCTCCCATCCCATATTGCTGCACCCCTTGGTATGGATAAGGCATAGGCCCTCCGGGGCCAGGGTAGCGTGGGGGCGGCGGAGGAATATAACGCATTCCCATCGGATGCGGCGGAGGTGGCGGATAGGGCTGTACTTGCTGCTGCCCCTGCTGTTGCATATAGTAAGGGTGCATTTGCTGGGGATTGTAGTAGGGGGAAAACTGCTGCCCAGGAGGCACTTGCATGGGAGGCATGGCAAAATGTGGACCAGGAGGGTATGGAGCCCCGCCAGGAGGAACTGTAACAGGAAGAGGTTGAGGAGAAGTTGATGGTTGAAGAACAGGGTAACCCAGAGGAGGCTGCCCCATGACAGCACCATGCATAGGCACATGTTGGTGTGGCATTTGCGGCGGAACGGGTCGATTACTTTCGGACATGGAAGATAATGATGCACCCGACGCTGAGGCAACAGATGCTGCCTTAGAAGGGGGCAGTTCGCTATTCAGTTTTGCTCGAACAGGGGTTCCTGAAATTGTTTTCCCACTGCTCGCAAGTATTGCTGAATTAGCGTCCGCTTCAGATCCAAAAGCAACGTACCAGATGTTATTAAAATCAAAAGAAGCAGACATAGGCCGAACTGTTTCTGTTGTGAATGCGTCCAAGACCTCCATTGGGTTGCACTCCGGTGATAGATCCATGACAGCAACAAAAACGCATTCCTTCATAACTGAGGGAAGAGACTCCATTGAATTTGATGACGGACTCTCTGCCCTCAAGGGAGGCCCTCCATATGGCATAGGCTGGCGAGCCACGTCGTCTCCATGAACGGGAGCTGGCATCATCATCCTTTGTTGGTGCATATTTGGTGGGAATGGACCCTGCTGAAAATGAGATTGGGGCGGAGGGCCTCTTGGAGGCGTAATCCCCATCGGCGGCAACTGTTGAGAGGCTGGGCCTATCCATGCCCCATCAGAACTAATAGTAACAATGCTACTCCCCTCCGATGCTCGCGCTACAAGGACATGAGGCGCCTCGGGGAGAGAGTGTCCAAATTTTGCGCAAATATCCCTCACTTTGGGAAAATTAGTAATAACGCCAATAGGTGCCATTAGTGGTGCAGGAGGAAGAGAAGGCATGTCTGTATGCGTGGATGTAAGCATGTTACGAAGATATTTGTCACGCGACAGATTATGGGGAGAAAAGTAAAATTCTACCTGTCCACGAAGGCGAGCAAAGAGGACGTCATGCTCTCCAGTTGGGGGCCCTGCCATGACAGGTTGGGTTGCTGAGTCGGGTTGCGGGTAGTGTTCTTGATGTTGGTGAGATTGTTGTGGCATGCTCTCCCTGCCAGCGGGGGCTAGGGGAGAGTTTGCGGGGAAAGGCTCTTCTGACGACATTTTTATTATTTATGGATTAGAACCCTTCTTCAAAGAGTAAATATTTCAGCGTGCAATTTCTTGGTAATATTTCAATGCTGCCGCTTTGTTTATTTCAGCCACGAATCGGTGTGGAGGCTACTAACTTCTATTCTAATGACAATCAAAAGGTGCCTTGAAATGGCAACATGGACGAGAAAAGAAAGGAACAAGATAGTAAGTAACGATGTTAGGATGAGCCTTAAAAATGAACAGAGCAACTCAATAACAATATTCAGATAATCAACCAGACATTTACAACGCAAAAAATATTTTTCAATAAATCACTCTAGCCAATTCAACAAATATTGTAGGCCACGCTCAACAAAAAGTTCTTCTCAACGTCGCCGTTATGAACATGCTAACAAAATCAACAACAACATTTTTTCCGCCAAAATTTCAAATTGAATAAAAATGAAGATAATATTAAGTCCGGTAAACTTTCCGCCTAGCACAGCACAGAGAAGAAATAATGACTTTTCGTTGACGTGTACGAATTCAATTTGTGTTGCTGCTGATAAAAACAGTCGCCACTGTTCAAGCAAAGGGCGATGCAAAGTGTGTCAGCCCTAGCCAATGGATAGCCAATGCGGCGAAGCATAGGTACTGACGACCGGTTTGCCGCGGTGATGCATGTACTTCTAAATCAGCACCAGATGAAAACGCCAGTGCCAGTACCCCCCCCAATGCCGAGCACAGCCTTTTGATGCATCGTGATGAAGGCAGAACTCACTCCACGGCTATCAGAACGCATCGCGTCGTTCTCGTTCGTCGATCTCGCGGGCTTATAAATGCCACACAGATTCCCAAGACAAACGAAAGTCTACACAACCATGCAGGTCAACTTGAAACTTGTTGCTAACCTTATGCCGCTCCGTGAGTGGGCGAGTATTCCGCGGCTCTTTGACTCGAGCGAAATCCAGACAGCTCGCTCCTCGTACGTTCAGAGTCGGCGATGAAAGAATATTTTTTTGGGCATGCATGGCATTGGTCCTTGACCATTGATTGATGATCCGTCCATTGAGGTTCTGTAGTACATACGTGTAGTATGATGTAGTACAATAGAGTACTATCTTTTAGTATGTAGTATTTTTTCACCATTACCATAGTACTACAGTATTGTACGATCTGACAGGTACAATATTACTACATATTATGTACAGTACCATAGTATTGTACGATACGCATTTTCTGGCGCGGACGTTCTGGGTTCTGGAAGACACTGCATGAGTGGTGTACGTAGGCCGTGCCGTGTACTACAGAAAGGTACACATATGTACTCCAAGCTATTTTCCGTGAAAATAATTTGAGTCGTGTATCGTCATGACGAAACACGATACACGATATCGTTTCACATCTTTTTTTTGAGGCATGATGGATTTCTGAACCAAAAAAAGGCTAATTAGCTATGTGTTTGAAGAATAATATTTGTTCCAGTAATTTGATTCATTCTGCATATGCAACTGATC
>JALLAR010000910.1:0-14434 GCA_036939335.1 Conticribra guillardii
ATTGCTACATCAGCACGAAGCTGAAACCATTTGTACAAAGTAGACCCTTGTAGAAAGCTTCAAGTTGGCCATTTCCAATTCGTCATAAAAATGTGAAGTTTAGTATCCTCTCAATTACAGATTGAACCATCTGTTCACCCATGATGATACAGTCACTTTTCATGAAGGTGAAATTGTTGCTGATGCAGATTTATTAAGAATGGTAAATGATCTTAATTTTGATTGATCCATTTACTTACTGCTTTGTCCTTACACAGCTGCTTGTAACATAGCCCACTCGACCACAAGCGAAACCCAAAGCTTTGCACTATTTCTCACAAGCAGTTAGTTTATAAGAGAATGATGGTGTGGAAAACCAAGAATTCAATGCAAAGCATTACACTTGAGCCATAACTTACTGCTGCAGCTCGTTCGTCACCAGTTGTGATGGAGTCAATGGAGTTGCTGGCATAGCCAGCACAACTACACTATCACTTTCAGGGAAAACAAAATACATTTGTAGCACAAATCTAGATAAAAAATAGTGATAGGATATTGAGATAAATTTTCAGATTCAAACACATTTAATTTTTTAACCTAACAGTGACACAATTGTATTAAAGAAGTACAATCAGTCATAGCATACTCCAAAGGTAATTCGCAAAAAAATCCAAATACAGTTATATCAAACAGAGAGAGAGATTTGATTGCCTACACCTACAGGTAGTCTGTTGCTGGGTGTCGCACAATCATCATTCATAACATAATCAACCATATAACACCAACTATACCGCACATTGCAGCAACCTGACATGGCGGAAATGGAACTAGTGATGCCCTCTGCAATAGCTACACACATTTCAAAAAGAACATAAGGAGCACCATTAGTACTTTGAGCAGCCAATTGAAAAGATTGAGAGTGTGAATCACATTGCAGCTGCTTGAGATGGGACCAAGTGACCCACCATCAAATGCAGCATTTTGGCACATTGTATCATCTCCATTACAGACAGCTGGGCCTGCAATGCTGGAGGCAATTGATCTGTCAGCGTCAGCACCACCAGCACCAGCATACTAATAGCACTATTGGCACAAATGTTCATAGTTATTCTGTGGAACTAGGATGGGCTGATATAAATGAAGTCAATAACTTTGAGGATACTTACTTTTTTGTCACCTTCACAGCTGCCATGCATCATCAGGTGAACACTTCCCCAATAACCTGATTGCTGGTACTATTAAAAAGAGAGATACAGCAGGTACAATTAGACAGTCGTAACTCCCTAATAATTGAAATAGGAAAAGGTGCAATGGTGACAGATGGGATTCATTTACTTACTTCCTGATAGCAATCCTAAACAACGGTGTGTGGTGGGGCCAGTTGACCCACCATCATAAGCAACAAGTGCACACTATTTGAAAAAACAAAGAAGAAGAAAAAATCATAGTTGTGTTGGAGAAACAGGATGGGGTGATTTTTGAATGAAGTCAATAACTTCATAGATACTTACTGCATATCTCTCAAGAGGTAGTCACAACCTTAACATACAACAGGTATGGTGATTGCCCATAATATTTGCACCACATATATTATTTCACACTTGCAATAAAAAGACAACAAATGCCTCACACAGCATGGAACAGTTCTGCATATGCACACCCCAACATCCACCCAGTCATCAAAGAATCATCTCCAGTTCCAAAAATCTGGTTGAAGACCCCATCAAGAAGGAATTGGAAAGGAATTTAGAAACTTGGTATATGCAATGACATCACCAAAACTGAAGGTGGCGGCAACAACTCCATCTTTGTCATCAACCCTGAGAACATTCAAGACATCCCAAAAGATAGACATTGTAGTTAATNAACTCCATCTTTGTCATCAACCCTGAGAACATTCAAGACATCCCAAAAGATAGACATTGTAGTTAATTTTTGACCACAGAAACCAGATCCGAATAGAGTCCGCATCACAGCTGGAGGAAATCTTATCAAATACCCTGGTGAGCTGACAACAAGAACGGCGGATTTAACAATATTGAAAGCCATTTGGAATTCTGTGCTCAGCACAGAAAACAGAAAATATGTGTGATGATATTTAAAAAAATTACCTTGGAATCCCATTAGATAGATTCAAAAATATGTTATTCCCCATGGCCCTGTTTCCAGAACACATAATAGTGCAGGAATACAACCTCCATGATAAGCAAAGGGGGGGGGGTCATTTATGTTGAGTTTTGACAAAAAGCAATCTACGGCTTACCAGTGGCTGGCTGGTGCATTATTAGTATTAACCAACAAGATTTTCAAAAAGTGGTTGGCACCAGCGGGCTATTTTTAAGTCCTGTACATGCCCAGCCTCTTCAAACATATCTCATGTCCCATCCAATTCACTCTTGTTGTCACTGATTTTGGTGTCAAATTCTCTAACAAAACAAATGCAGACCACCTCATCAACACACTCAAGAAACACTACACAATTGCAGAAGATTGGGTGGGCAGTTTATACTGCAGCATCACCTTAAAATGGGACTACTCTGTTGCCCACACTCTCACTATTTCTGTGGTGGGAAACAACGAGGCCATGTTAACAAAATACAACCATATTATGAAAAAGAGAGCACAATGCACACTCTACAAACCAGTCCCCCAAAATAGTGTAAGGAAGACACCTCGCCAGCACTTGACGAGAAGAAGGGAATAACGTAGGTGTAATAAATAATCGGAAGTATCCTGTATTATGCAACAGCAGCTGACTTCGTTAAACTCATGTCAGCTTAAACTTAAACACGATGGTAAGCAAACAAGCAAAGGCGACTGGAAAACAATGGATAATGATAACACATGTTTTACTACCTTGCAGCACACTCTGATACCACTGTGTGGTACTGGGCATCTGACACAATGGTGCTCAACATCCATTCAGATGCACGGTACCTATCAGACAAAACAAGAGCACGTAGTCAAGAGCCAGGAATTTGAGAATATGCGGGAATACAAATATCTAGTTTTTTCGCAGAATCTCTAAATATGATGATCATGGCATGTTTTCACTATTTAAAATCGGGTTTAGTTTAGAATCTACTAACCTACTAAACAGCTCACTTATTTAATGAATTCACCTCTGAGAGATATTCTCTCAGTTTATCAGACCCAGCTTTAGGCTGAGTTACAACAGTAAGGCACAATGATATCTCGCAGTATGGTTGGTTATTAAATCATTAGAAACATCAGAAGATTTATTTTCTATTCTCATTTTTGGGGGTTGGCCAAATTCCGAGCACAATTTGAATTGTGTTTGCTTGCGGTGCTTGCGGTGCTCGCGAGTAAATTCATTGCTTTGTAGATTGTCATATCATTCCATTTGACCAGCATTCCGTTGAGAATTGAGTATTCACTGCTGAATCAAGAGGAGTTTGTTGCATTTGTTGTGTTTCAAAAACTGCCAAAGGAACCCCCTGACAAGTTCAAAATTTCGAATTCACAACAATAGTTGTCGGCATTAAGCTGATTGTTGTGTCGAGTGCATTAGATTTTAGATTTGAATTGTGCATTAGATTTGATTCAATTCTTTACATGGTTTATTGTTGCATTATATTGGGGATGTTGCCAGTTTATGAGGGAGAACTCTCATTGATCCTTCAGCCGTCATGAAAGCAGAAACTTCCCCCAGTTCGACCATCATTTGCTCCAAGTTCGCTGTTTTAAAAATTGAATCCATCAAGTTTTATGCTCAAAATAATTTTGCGAGGGAGAAAAACGCTTGACGTGGTTAGTTTGAAACATATTGCAAACTGACGCTAACATTAGTCCAAGACTCAAAAATTAAGCAAATCTAGCTGGAAGAACACGGATCCAAGAAACACAAACAGCAGCGGGCAAAATGGCATCAAGTCACAATCAACAAGGCTTTATGGAGAATCACGTTCAAGGCACAATAACAACAACACAGCAACACCAGAAAATTCAGGCTTCAAGCGGCAGCAATGCTATCAAGACTTGACACGCAAGCACATCGTCGTCAATCAGTGCATCAGTTATTATTGGACCATTCAAATCAGCAAGGGATCCAATCCCATCAAGCATCAGGACAAATGACAACAAGCAAAGCACGGAATCATCACAGTATTAATACACATGCATCGGCTGCTCACCTTTGAACCTATTTCCTCTTGTGATTGATCTCGTGACACCATTGAATTATTATTATTGTGTTTATTGCTCGCAGGATAAAATGCAGTTGCATTCAGCAATCAGAATCAGGAGCAACTCACCGCGGCATGCAGAAAAACACCACAAAAGAATAAAGACTTCCAGTACAATCTTCCCTACAACTACCGTACGTCGTACGTCTGATTGTCAGTAGATGCGCACGACGCACGACCATGAAAACTCAAAATTCCAGCCCTGCTAGGCCTTTTTCCAGTGAGTGAATAGTGGCATAGCAGGGTTGGAATTTTGAGTTTATATGGTATTCATCGAGATGATCGGCCTTCAATTTTACACTATGCTGAAAAAAGTAAATGATTTGAACTTTTCATATTTTGATTCGAGTCAATAAAAAACTATTTCGGATTTGTCTACGTATGATCCAGTATGATTTACCATGGGAGCAATATTTGAATTGATTCATCATCAAATGAATGATGATGTCACCAAACATACCGTTTTTTGATATCAATTACAACAACCATGACCATGGAAAAAATTCAGATTGCCAATATAAGATTTTTTCACCAAAGGAATGGATTCCAGTATTCAAAACAGAGAAAAAATCATTCTACAAGTTCCAAAATTCACTGATAGCCAGACATGTGGTATACCCCCAGCCCTTGCAACAAGGTGTTTGATCTGCTCAAGCAATAGCAATAGCGTGGTATGGAGATGCCGTAGAATTAGTACCCTGACGACATGTAGTCCCTTGAGCTTGAGACCTGAGACAATGTGTGGGAAGCTGGAGGAAGTCAAACTTTTTTGGCAAAAACTCAGAGTCGTAGATGTCTCCAAAATGACAGTAGGTAAGTACTGCTCACCAATAAAAAATAATACTCTAAAAAGTATATCATCCGGCTGACTCCCATTTTCATTTGCCAATATCATGTACCAATTTGGTTGCTATTGATCGTGCTGTGGCAGCGCAGGATTGATTGGAAGCACTTTGCTCTGCTGCTGTTGAGCGTTTATTTTAATAATTTTTCCGCCGGTAACCAATGCATAAAATTAATGCCAGCTCGCAATAAAATAAAAGCAACAGAGAAAACCCTCATACTCATCTAGTTGCCATTCTCTCCCATGGCCCCCCTCTCTCCCCCAATCCACATCTCCTTCATTCCTCCCCTTGAGACATCATGACTAGTGTCGATTGTTGCATTGCATATCCTAGTCCCGTCTGTTTGACACTAGGTGTACAGTGTTCATATTATTGTACACCACCTCGGTCAAGAAACACAATGAAAACAAACAATAATCAGCAGTGTATCACAGTGGGATAAAAATAAAAAATCAACAAGAAAAATAACAAGAATACACCATGTATTTCCTTTGCTCAGGCACAGTACATGCAAAACATGGATGGGGCATGAATCATGCTAAAACATGGTGATGAAGAAATACCATGGCAACAAACAACAATCAACAATAATCAATACAATAGCAGCAACAGCAGCAATATAAACATAATGATACTATAAAACTAGTATAATAACAACAGCAATAATAATATTATTAACAACAATAACAATAATGGTAGCTGCAAAAGCATTATTGACATGATACATGATAATTAACAATAATAACAGCAATGATTATAATAGAAAGAACTATAACATTTTTATGTTTTTGTTGTAATTGTTTTTCTTCTTGATGTTGTTGTTGATTGTTGATTGTTGATTGTTGCATTGTTGCATTGTTGCTTGATACTTTTGTTTGGCCGCTATTGCTTGGATTGGCATAATGGCCATCCTGCTGTTGCTGCTTGCTGCACCGGGTCCATTTTGTGGCCTTCTGTGTGTAGAGCTTGATACCAAAAAACTTCAAAATTGTAACCGCCATCGGAAAAAAAACTCTGACAGAAGGGTGGACTTTGACATGGTTGTAGACAGCCGCAGGAATGGATAATGATAGATGGTTTGAAGATTGATACCACATGATATTGATTAATGAAGCCATTCAAGGGTGCCACGGTTCTGATCCGAGGATGGTGGCCAAACGAAATACAACCACGCACAAGACTGGGCTCACGTATAGTCCAGTCAGATTCTACATGTTGACTGGAATCACTTTTTCTTTGAAAAAAAACTGCCCACCACACAACATTGTCGTGCATCATCTCCTGCTAAACCATTGCCCTTGCTTTCTTTTAGTGCCTTGCACTAACACAAAAACCATTTTAATGATGATGGTCGTGTTTCATAATGGCAATTATACCTTTCAATTTTTGACTTCATTCCGGAGTTTAGCGTTCTCCTCTAACACTAAAATGCATTGCTTTATTGACAAGTGAATTTTGTCATTTGGTACATGGTATATCCAAATTCAAAAATATTATCACTATCACCTCCCCCCATGAACCATTCAGTGAGTGCTTTGGTGTACGTTATCTTTTCATTGTCCATCCATTGTAAACTCCTCCCGTCACCAAGAGAGAGGTTGTATTTGAACATCCCATAATTTTTGTGCAGATCTTTTGGAGTAACACAACTCAGATTCATTCATTCAACCATCGCATGCATATTTAGTTGCCAGTGATGTGTGCAATATAAGACTTTTTAAACTTAATTTCTGCACCTGCTATGGACCATGCTCCCCAATTTGACCATTTTGATGCATTCTCTCTCACATCTAGAGGCACATTACTTGTCCAAATTTGGTGCCCCCACTATCCCAGGGCCAACAATCACCACAAGGTATGTATGCTGCAGCAACTGCAACAACACAATGAAAACTATTTCTATGCGTAATAAATTAAAGGAGCTAAGAATGCTATTTTTAGATGAAATTCTTCCATTTCAATATTTTTCAAGTAGATACAAGTACGAATTATTTACGGATACATTCTATTTCACTTCTTGGTCTGACAAACGTCATCAACAAATGACTTCATGACATCATACTTTGAAATTAATTTGTCTACCAGCAATCCTTCAAATTCCTGCGAATACGTTACTCGTGAGTCTTTAGTTTCCTTCAAAACATGTTGCAACGCCATGTTACACACAGACTTCGTGTCGAGTACATCTATTGTTGAATCGTGTTCAGAATGGTCCATCCCTAATGCCATTAGCATTTTAGCACTCGAGCTGTATACTGCATGTCTGTACATGCTTGATTTTGGTCCATCTGAAATGGGAATCAAGTTCGCCTCAAAAGTGGGCATTTGAGCCGATGCGTTATTTACCTTCGCGGGCACAACTTCCCCTTTCAGATCCACCAGCTGAAGTCGACATGTCTCTGCATAACTCTCACATCTTGCAGCGAATTCTTCGTCTTCTTCATTCATTTTTCTTCGTATTGATGCAGCTTTCAATAAAGAAACGAAGAATGTGCATACCATTAAATAAAAATTGAAGAGTGAGCACACCATTAAATGAATACTGAAATTTGAGGAAATGAAGAATCAGCGATAAGAGTCACCGCTTACCTTCGGAGTATTTAAGAAATGCATGATTGTATGCTTTGCGTTTATAGCATACGTATGCAGCTTTGCTAAAAATGATCGATTTCGCCTCCCAAGAACTGTCCCCCATAGAGTGTGCTATCTTCAAAGCATGCTCGAAGGAGATTTTGGCTCCTTTGAAATCTCCCATCTTATATTCTGCTGTTGCTATGTTACACAAAGTTCCAGCACGTTGGCAAGGTGTAAAGAAATCTTCAGTGCCAGTTGAAAGTGACTCTTTATAAAGTTCAATTGCATTCTCATAGCGCTTATTCACGAAGTGAATGTTCCCAATGCCATTGAGAACAAAAGAAACCCCTCTGGTTCTGGCTTCCGGGTTTTTGCGTATTGTATCAACGATTATGCCAAGGGCGTGACCAGCCCCAATGACATCCTCACTGTGGAACAGTGCAACACCTTTGTTGTACCATGCTCGTAGGTTATCCGGGTGAAGAGGACTCTTGTCAGTGTTGGCGTTGAGAGCAGAGTCATACCAGAAACATGCTTCGGAGTAAGATTGTTTAGAAGCCATTGCATTGCCATAAAGAATCATGGTGTCCGTGAGAAGGCTTGTGTTTTCATCATTCTTGTTCGCCTTTGATTTCTGAAGAGCCAAAGATTTGTCAAGATATTCAAAAGCATGATTGCTTTTTCCGCTTCTGCAGTAGAGATGAGATATGGCATTCATCAACTTCGCTTTTTTGATGGAGTCTGTTTCCTTGTCTATTGCAAACTCATATTGATGGACGGCGTTCTCACTCTGTTCCATAGCATCGTATGATGTGGCAAGAAGTTTCGCAGAGTCCAAAATCATTTCCATGTTGACATTTGGATTATCATTGTCCGACAATAAAATGCTGAGTGACTCATCCAATTGTTTGGTGCATTCTGCATTTTCTCCAATGACACTGTAAAAACACACTAGTCGACGCAGTTCCTTGGCTCGTTTGATGTTATTGTCCCCTTCCCACCGTGATGCCAATTCTAAACGAAGTTTCAGTAAATCCTCTGCTTTGTCCATTTCATCTTGTTTTACATTGATAATAACTAGAGCATCAATAGCATCCTGAAGTTCTTGATGATAGCTGGGTGGGTCAGCCAGATCACGGATGCCATTGATTAATCCGTCCAATGTAGAAGATGCGTCAATGTGTAACCCCTTTTGAAGAAATGCCATTCCTGTGTGAGCGGTCAACCTTAGCTTTTCGTCGTATCCTTCAGTGAATGTCGCTGAACCTGATTCATATAGAGATAATGGATTGGCAACTTCAATATCCGAATTATTAGAATCGTGTATTTTGGCATTGTTCTCTTGTTCTTCTGTCCATTTTCTTAAAAGATACAAAATCCGTGTTGCTACATCAGCAGCTGCGCTGACTGCATCAGGCATGCCAATGTCATTAAGAGTGCCGATGGCTTCATTCAGCCATTTTTCAGATAAACTCATGGTGTGACCAAGGCAGCATAATGCTTGAGAAATTTGAATCTGTTGATTGGCCTTCAATCGTTTGCACCTTTTCATAAACGCCACGTTATTTGTCGCCATATTGTTAGGATCGGCAGATGTCATCAACAAGGTTAGATCGCGAGAACGGGTTGTAATTCTACTGCTGTTTGATATTTTGCTGAGATCAAAACAATCAAAAGATAATGAGTTTAATATAAATTTTGAAAAGTCAATTCTTGATATATGATGCAACTTACTTTGGTTCTTTAAGCAAGCGCATAACTTTTCTACCCACCCTGCTGAGCGATTTCATATTCTGTGATGCTTTCAAACGCTCTGCTTTGACAATCAAATTGAATGCAGCAATATGGTGCTGTGCTGATGTCCTTGCTCCTTCTGCGCATACAGCAAAATCATCCAAAAATAAGTCACCCAATGCGTTGTGAGATTCTGCCATTTGAAGTGCAGTCACTAATGCCTCATGGTCATCAGACTTCAGTGCAGTAAAATCACTTGCAAATTCATATGTGGGGATTATTTGTTCAGTAGGATAAGATGGATCATCGCTTTCACTGTCATTTGCGTCATGGATTATGACATTTGTTTCAATAATCAAGCGGTTGGAATTTTCTTGAAATAATTCCATATTGAAAACAAGACGAGATTTGGACTTGTGGCCATTCGATTCTGACCATAAATCTAGTGAGTCTCTATAGAGGTCCAATGCCTGCAAGAAATGATGATTCAGCAAATTAATTCATTTTGAGTTCTGCTGAAGACCATGGCAAGTGGATATGCATAGAGTAAATAAAGGCATTTTTTCAGATACGTACCTTGTAATGATTTTCTAGTTTGGCATAAAGTAACCCTTGCTTTGACCGAATTCGTGCGAGTGACACTGTTGCCGTTTTCAGTAACTCCTTCAAACCTGAATCTAAACGAAACACAATAGAGGGAAATTTTAAAATAAAATGAAAATATTGCAACACATGAACATGATCTTTCTTGTACTCTGTTCGAACTTACCAGTGTCTCCTTCTAGTTTCTCCTCTGTGTCAAATGAGTCCCTTTTTTCGTCATCATCAATGTCTTCGGTGTGTTCAGTGCTTTCTTGTTTCGCAGTTTCGACATTGGGATCAAGATGGTCTTTGATACACTGTTTGATCGCTGACAACATAGTTGCGGCGCCATCATAATTAACATGAGACATGCCAACTTCATCCATCTCTTCTCGAAAGTTCGGTGTCTTGAAATACTTTTGAACCTGGCAATCAGTAATTCGCTCCAATAGTAGTGCCGAATTAATCTGATCCCGCAGCCCTTCATAGTGCACGGTATTTGTTTCGCCAGATCTCATTAGTAACGCAAATCTTGCCTCGTTGAATGATGCCATGGCAAGTTCGTATTGTTTCAAGTTATACTGCTCTTCTCCCTTTTCCATTTGAGTAAGGTAGCTGTTTCTTAACCTTTCTTGTCGCTCTTTCTCCTTTTTCTCGATTTCTTTTAAACGTGACAATGCTGATCGGCTCCGCTTCCATATTTGGGCAAAATCTTTCACAGGAGGCGCTGGGGCAGGTACCGCATCTTCTTCTTCCACCTCTTCAATGTTTTCCAAATTATACAACAGCCTTCCAGATCTCTCGGTGCTGAATTCTCTTACTATGACAGGTGCATCAGTTCCACTGGGTTTCTCTCCACTTAGAACATGAACTTTCTTTGTCTCTGCCAGCTCTTTCTTTAATGCCTCGATTTTAGCAGATTCGATAGCCCTATCCTCATCAGACAGTTGTCTTCGAGATGGTGCATCGGTCCCACTGACTTTCACTTTTTTATGTAAAGCATGAAAGTTATTCGCCTCTGCCAGCTCTTTCTTTAATGCCTCGATTTTAGCAGATTCGATAGCCCTATCCTCATCAGACAGTTGTCTTCGAGATGGTGCATCGGTCCCACTGACTTTCACTTTTTCATGTAAAACACGAAAGTTATTCGCCTCTGCCAGCTCTTTTTGAAGTGCCTCGATTTTAACAGATTCGCGAGCCCTTTTGATACGATTAATGTTTGTGACTAGTAGCTCACGCTTGTCATCTTCTTCTGCTGCATTACTTTCCTTCTCGGTATTTTCGCTCGCTTCTTTCAACGTTTCTGCAATGCCAGCCCCGCTATTAATAATCGTTGTATTTTCCCCCGCCTCGTCACTAGTGGATGCAATTTTGATGACCCCATCATCGGCTCCCCCGGAAGTGTATCTTGCAAGTTTCCTTGGAGCACTCTTCGACTCATCTGCAATCTCCATTCCATCCAAACCTTCTTTGTCGCCACTATCTTTTGTTGCCTCGCCTTCCTCGTTCTTCCTCTTTGCATTTCCATTCTTCTCTTTGTCCACTCCATCCGATGCACCATCTATCTTGATTGCTTCATCAGCCACCATATTAGTATCATCCACCTTGCGCAAATGAATCTCATCAAATCTCCTTAACTCATCCCAACAAATCTCCAACGCAACATCAAAATGCTGCGAGCTCTGTTTTAGCCCTCCTAATTTCCATTCCACGTGCCCCAACATCTCATGAACTGGAGCTATACTTCCATGAGTTGTACTGTTTGTCAATATGATACGCGCCTTGAGTGCCGCTCGGAACTTTTCGCGGGCCTTTTTGAGGTATTTGATGCTGAGTTCGTCGGTTACTACAACTGCTGGTTTCCCCGTGCTGTTTGGGGAGGTGGCCACTTCTTCGCTTGCATTGTTATTTCTTTTGGTTGGAGAAGGAGATCTTGCTCTGGTCTTGACCATTCTCACCAACGTTATCCCCTTTTCAAATTTACTGATACTTGCCATTTTAAGATACAGTGGATCATTGTACTTATTTGGATTGAGATTTGATCCTTCGGTGCAATCTGTAGCTATGGACGTGGAACTGGAAAACATCCATGATTCGTCTCGTTCTTTTTCTGGTTCTTCTACTGGTGATTTTTCTTTTTCGTTGATATCGAATGTCACCGACTTCAGCATATGATCTTGTTGTGCTTTCTCGAGCGCTCGTTTGGCACTCTTTTCCACGCTTCGTCTGATGCTACTAGAACTTTGATGTCCGTAGCTCTTCTTGGAGGAACGCTTTTTCTTTCGTTTCCTCCTGCGGCTGCGGGTGCTTTTTGCGCCACTGCAAATACTACCAGCATTGGATTCTCCCCTGCGAGCTGCCCTGTGAATTTGATCGGACCATGATGATATATGGGAGGTGGCCGAAATGGATTCATCTTCATCGTCATACACGTCATCGCATTCGTCGATGGTGGAGCTGGCGTTGTTCTCCTCTTTAAAGAATTCATTGGTCAGTTTGCTGACGCCATAAAATGGATCGGGGTTGTTATCTTCCTCTAAATTTTCATAGTCCCCATTTCTCCCCAGAAAATCATCTCGCAAGCTAAAGCCATCCTCTCCCCTGGTACTACCGCTTCCATCCAAAATCTTATCGCTAGAACTATTGAAACTATTGCCAGTAACACTGCTTATGTTACTTTCCATACTACTACGGCGGGAATATGAACTGTGCCGCAATACGCCTTTCAATGCGGAATGCGGTTGCACTTCGTTCTCGTCCTGAAGAGGCGGCACATCATTCACATCGTCCTTGAGGCGATCGGAGGAAAGAGAATCAGGGAGACCGTGAATGATGACCTTATATTTACTGCCCCGTTTTGATGATCGGCCATGACTTTCGTCGGCGGTGTAGAAAGAGTCTCGATTATCGTCGTTTTTAACGCCATCGCCGGGGACGGGCGACGACAGTGGCTGCGGGATGCTCTTTTCTTTGTTCATGAGGCCGATAATAAATAATAATAATGAACAATGAAGCTCTTTTCATCTGTTTTAGAGTAGTAGTATTGCTGGGATTGATAATAATAATAATATTATATATTATGTATTATCAATTATGTTCATCAAGGGTACGATATCGTATCATGTGGAAGGATAAAAAAAAATATGCTTCTCAACGCAAATTGTTAGTATGTCCGGTCCCTCCTACCTAAAATGTCTCACGTACTAGGTCGCACATTTCGGTACGTAGGAATAGTAAAGTTGAAGTACTAGGCTTGGACAAAAAAAGTTTTGGCGACACACAGACGAACTCATATTTCTTTACAACGCATTTAATTAAGCAAGGTCACACACAATCTGCTGAAGAACAATTTTGTGGGAGGGGAATTAAGACAAAGTCTATTATTGACTTTGCTCATAAATTTGGTTCTATGTGTGTCGCGAGGAACATTGTCATGAATAAGAATAAGAACAAGTTCGAAGCTCGTGGCAAACAATGTATATGGGTAGGATACGCTGATGGACATGCAGTGGGGACTCATCGCTTGATAAATCCTTGCACTAAGAGAATTATTTTTTCTCGCAATGTCCATTTTCTGGACAAGTCATTTGGCCAATGGGCTAAAATCGCTGATCCAGATAAAGTACCTGTAACTCCAGACACGATTGATGATAGTAGTGATGATGAGATTTTGGATATGCCGCAGTTGGTGCAACAAGTTAGTGTCGACTCAGAAGGAAATTATGACACTATAGTCCCAAGACTTATTGTCGATCATTCTTCTGATGATGACAAGAAGTCTTCATCTGGGTAGGATACACTGATGGATATGCAGTGGGGACTCATCGCTTGATAAATCCTTGCACTAAGAGGATTTTTTTTTCTCGCGATGTCCATTTTCTGGACAAGTCATTTGGCCAATGGGCTAAAATCGCTGATCCAGTCAAAGTACCTGTAACTCCAGACACGATTGATGATAGTAGTGATGATGAGATTTTGGATATGCCGCAGTTGGTGCAACAAGTTAGTGTCGACTCAGAAGGAAATTATGACACTATAGTCCCAAGACTTATTGTCGATCATTCTTCTGATGATGACAAGAAGTCTTCATCTGAGACCGATCTAAATATTGTTGACCAATATGAAGATATGGTTGATAGTAATATCTCAGATAATGATGACGAGGTTAAATCTCAATCGGAGAACACTACAATCAATCCAAAGGTAGTATCATCTATGAAAAAGCTTGATGTGTCTTACAATGATGAAGCACGTAAGATCATTGAAGAGGCACAGAAAAATGATACTATTAATTTGGTAACAGGAAGGGACTTTACTGTTGAGGATGAGCGGCTTAATTTTTTGATGGACTTAGTAGATCTTTCAATGAATGTTGAAGACCTACCAAATCCAGATTACGTCATTCCGAAAAAATTTGACAAAGCCTGGAATCATCCTGATCCAGTACAGTGTGAGAAATGGCAAGAAGCCATTCGAAAGGAATTTCATGACATGAATAAACGTCATGTATGGCGG
>JALLAR010000911.1:0-12032 GCA_036939335.1 Conticribra guillardii
TGCTGTTTGCGCGATTTAGATTTCTGGCATCTAGCACAGGTTTTTACGTGCTTTCATATTGAAGTTCTCATAGACTTCCAATACATAGTAGCCTTTAATGTTTCTTCCAGTCTAGTATGTCCCGGGTGCTGAAGGTAGTGATGATACCACGTAACAGCCCTCTGTTGTAAAGAACTGGGTATCCAAAACCCCATGGCGGGTTATTACCTAAATTATACTCACCGGGCCCTGAAGGACCCAATATCGAGAACATGATTTACTCAAAATTTTAATAAAGACCAAAAAAGGCCGGTCATTTTTAGCTGGTTGTCTCTCTGTGTGAGGCATCTAATCCCATGATTCTAGTAGTATGCCACTCTCACAATGATTTGTTATGTTTTGTTTTAATTTTTATTTTGTTATGTATACATTGTTGCCCACCGTGTATTGTTGCTCATGTTGATTGTTTCTATTGCACCATTGATGCGGCTGCTGCACTCACCTGAAGGCCATGCAGCATTCTGATGATCTTGCTTGGTATTGCTAGTGCGCCTCATGCACTGGGTATGGCATCTCTCCTGTCTCAGCCAATGTGGCCTGGTAGTTGCCGATGTACTTGCTCATGAATCATGCATCTGTAGATGGTAGTCAGGTGTGAAGAGTCAATTGGCCCGTTTTGCTGCATATTCGCTGGGAGGCCACGTGCACTTTTGTTGCGCACCTCCTGCAGGTATATGGCGTCTCTCCGGCCCCATCCAATATGACTTGGTAGTTGCCGATGTGCTTGTTCATGAGTAATGCATCAGTAGATGGTGGTGAGGTGTGGATTGACATTTGGCCCGTTTTGTTGCATATTTGGGAGGCCACATGTTACTGGTAACATATTGCTTGTTGGTTTTGTGTGTCATCTTGACATTTTTCAATGCACAACTAAATCTGTGTGTGCTGGATAATATTAGGAAGATGTAATGAATATACTGATTTAAGTGAGACCAAGCCATACCAAAAGAGAATAGAATATTGAATATTTTGGCACAAGATAAGTCTTAGGGGCATGAAATGGGTGAAATCTATTTTTTTGATATTGCTTGTTAATTTTGTGTGACATTGTCCTCATTTTGGCATTGAACTGAATCTGTGTGTGCCGGATAATATTCGTAAGGTGTAATGAATATACTGATATACGTATAAGTGAGATCAAGCTATGACAAAAAAGAATATAGTATTGACAATTTCAGCACAATATGACTTGCATTGGCAAGATTTCTTCCAATACTCAATGTATTGTATATTTTCTGTTTGTCTTTTCTTTTCTTATTATTAAAATATCCTGCTTGACACTGGGCAGGGTTGGTTACAATGATGATTCAGGTTTTAATTTAGTTCACGCATCATACCACAGACAAATACTGTACACATGGCATATATCAACAGAGGACTACTGAAATGTGCTGTTTTGTAATTTATTATTATGCCATTATGAAGATATTTTTAATAACTGGTGCCAGCATGGCGCATATTTTTATCAAATATACTACTTGTATGTTGAAACATAAGGACTTCCTACACGCATGTAGCTATATTCGATGTGTAACTTCTCCCCGCTCCCCGTAATTGAACATGCATTGGCACCGTGATGAACAGAAGGGCATGCATGCCAATCATGTCGTAGTCGATAAAGAAAAAGAGTCCATCAAACAATTGAATTGAAGTCTAAAACTGTAAGGGAGAGGGTGGAATTGGTTTTTACTATATAATAGCTGTCTTTGAACAAGCTTTTTTAAAGGGGGGTTCCCTTGAGAGCAATTCCACTGGATTACATTGTTGCTATGGGGCACACATTTGATTACTTCTGTCATTTTACAGGGACAGATCATTTTATTGACTTTTCATGAGCAAGAGAGCACATGTGACTAATATTCAGGCATCATGTATCATGCATTTCCCAAAGATCAATAAAGTCACTCTCTTATTGATTAGCGTGACTCTTGCTTTAGCTTTAGAGAAAGTCTCAAGATGTTTTTCTTCTGGCTTCTGGTATTCCAATTCCAATTACACCCTCCTTTGGCTTTGATGCCTAGACTGAATTGTAATCCCTTTGTCTTTTTTTACGTTTTGGAATGAAGAGTTAGCAGTTGGCATTATTTAGAGGTGGATGCCAGTGTTAGCTGACAAATTAATGATCTCCCATCCCATCTACAAGCTGTTGGTAGCTTCAGGTAGAAAGATGCAAAAGAAAATGGTGGTGGTCCATTTGCACATGAGATATGAGGTAGGTTAGGGTCTAGGTGCATAACATTTTTCTGGGGTGTCTGACATTTAATTTGATTCGACTTACACTTACACTTACAAGAGTCATTAGAGTGATACCTCAGCAAGATGCGTTCAATAGTAGATAAGCGCTCTAGAAATCGGGTTTGGCCCAATTACACTGGCATGTTTAACCTTCATGCCAAAACAGCATTATTTTACATAATTGTGAGATTTAAAGAATTCCACGTGGAATCACACAATGTATGCCCTTCGTGTCAACAACTATGATCTCTGCGATATCGTTTATTTTTTATTTTTCTGATAGATGAAGAGGCCCTTTGCGTTTTCAAATGCTTACAACAACATCATTTTCATCTTAATAGAAGATAGTAATAATTATTATGCGAACTCTAATGGAATCTTCATATTTCTATGTATGGTTCAATACTATGATACTTTGGGACAACTTTGATTAGGGCTTGCAAACTGTGAACTCTGATTTCCGGAGTAGTACAATACCAATGAATAATACCTACCACAGCATCTTTTGTTAAGATAGGATTCACATAAGTTCGATCGGACAGATTTATCACTTGTGTCATCTCATAATAAACTCCTCCACAATAACGCCAAAGCAAATCCAAAAATAATCATTGCCAACACCAAAATTACTCTTATGGCACACAATACAATGAATACTATACCCAAAGAAAGCAGCGCATTCCAGACATCTTGATGTACATCGAGTTTCCTTCGGATAACTGAAAACACACATTGTTTGTCCAAGAGCTCATCGTCAACAAATCAATGCACAAAATAACTCATAATAAATCAAGTATCAATCTGTGCTTGATAGTCTAAAACTAAAGAAGCACACATAATGTTCAAAGTGAAGCCCGAATGGGAGCAAAATCAACTACTTCTGATATAATTGTCTCCATTGTCATATTTCAGGGCTGCAAAAAATTTTGCCAAGATTAAATTAGAAACCTACACACAAAAACCCATATGCATTCGCGAATGTTTTTGAGCGTAGTGGGTCTTCGGTCTTCTCTAAGCATAGTCGATGTAGTAGTAAAATAGTTCTTGAACAGGTAGGTGTTGAGATGTACTTACATCGTATTATCGCAAATCAATTTTTGAAATATGTGTTATATAAGACTGGTATTACAAAACCTGTGGTTTTAGGGTCCTCCGGCAAAAAAAACATGTCATCTGGAGAAACTCCCAAATTTTTGAAAATCAGATACCCACAAAGTTGAGTCATTCAGCTCTACGTAGATGATTTGACCATAGTCAGCACATGGACAATAGAACAAAAGTTATGACTATAAAATGTTTATATCATTGGCCATGAATTGTAAAAAAAGGGTGAATCAATCATATCATCAATAAAAAACTGCCTTTTGTCTACCAATGGCCGCTGAGAACCCGCGGAGTAGTATTGTATTCTTGTTTGGGGAAGTAGTATTGTATTCTCCCTCTGGCGCCCGTGCATGCCTATCAAGCACCTCAATCTTTGTATCTGGGCGTTCATTCCCACACATTCCCACACATTCCAAAATCCGCTCTTGAGCGCACCTTCATTCACCCACGTCATTTTTTATTCATTATTACCAATGAGTTATGCCAAAGCAAAAAACATTGCATGCCATCTATGATCCTGCTCTTTCAGCTGCCAACAAAATATCAGCCCAGGGTTGATTGTTGCATTGTTTGGGAGGATTGAAAGATTACTATGCTACAGTGTGGGTACTTTGTTTTTTGTTGGTGAATAGGAATAAGTTATTGAATCTACATGCAACCACAATCAACAAATTGCAAGATGGTTGTGATCTTTGTTTAAAATGATAAAAAATGTTAATGCCCTGAGCAACAACATCAAAATGCTCTTCTTGTGTCTCATGCGTTTCTTTAATTTTAAGTAAAACAACAAAGTTAGCAGCAATGTTGTATAAAAGTATGACACATGTGTGCTTAAGATATGATTAAGTATGCGGCTTACCTACTGTGAGAATTCACGATCTCTTGTTTCTGCTAAATCATATTGCACGCTTGCACTCTCAATATGGTTTTTATTTTGCATTTAGGAACTAATACGATAATGAAATACTTGCCTTCACAACAAATTCTGAACTCAATCTGATCAATGTTTGAAACTTCAGAGCTAACTGATTAAAGTAATGATCTCATTATATTGGAAAAACAAATGTGAGCATTTCTACTACCATATAATCTCACCTATGACAAAGAATCACTGGTATTCATCATAAGGCAAGAGAGATCTCTACATAAGCATAAGGGGTAAAATAAGAATACATATATGCACAATGTTTGCATGTACAAAAGTACACTGTGCCCACATCATGGGCATTGCAGAACCATAAAAATAACAGTCACGGTGATACCATGATCATGATGCATGGATTCTGGTGCTGGCAAACCCTATCTATTTTTGACCTGTGTATGATGGACACAGAAAGTTTATCATACTACAATTGAGATCCAACAAAACTCCTCAAAAAGATGAAGAAGACAAAGAACTGTAATGCTTGCCAATAGAGGAGACACCATCTTAATTCCCTAGTTCTCCTTTACTATATTTCTCTTGCAATGGCATGACAGGATCAGAGATGAAGGGAGTGAAGAAGTGACCGGTTGTACTATTATCCTGCAAATGGAAGGAGGAATATAGCACAATGGTTAGATATACCCAGGCAATGATGCCAATGCCAATTTTACATTCTAGCATACTCTTCCTTCATTGAGGACGGTGCTTCCAAAGAAAAAAAGTCACCAAATAGTGTATTACGAATCCTTGACATTCTGGTGAAATTTTTTCACCACTTCATGAAATGGTGAATTTTGTGATATTGGCCTAACATGATGTATTGTATGTGTGTGTTGTGGAGAAAGTTTTTTTTCAAGATGATGGTGTGTGTACGTGTACGTGACTGCTAAAGCTAAAATTTGTACCATTAAATTCTTCATGCTTTTGGCTTTCATTTAGTGCCAGTTTCATCCAGTTTTGTGAAAATGATTTTGGTACTCAATCAATGAACCTGATGTATTATTATTGTGCTGTCAATTTTCTGATTTCTGGGCAGGTTCTACTATGGTCTCTACACCAATCCAAAATCTGCCTCAATCTCAATCCTTTATCTACTCATACTCCTCCAATAATTATGAAAAGTTCTTCTTGTAATTTGAACTCAATCTTTTGCTTGCAAACAAATTCAATCATTATTCCCATGACACCCATGTTCAAGGCCAATCCTCTACATATGACCCCACCCACTACTACCCCGACTGGACCAGGGGGACTGACATCTGCATCAATGATGGAGATGCTCCTCTTTATCTTTACATAAAGAAAGATATGCCCAGATGTGGATGTACCCCGAACTCAAGAAATGCTGCAAAAGGTATTTTTCATACAACATTGATTCATGCTTGTATGCTGGCAGCGCTGCTGGTCGGACTTCTTCTGTTGGTTCATCCAAGTGGTGGTGGGTTGATCGGAACCAGTGTTGTTGTGTTAAGAAATGCAAAGAGAGAGCAACTGATCCCACTTACGGTGGATTCACATCCAAAAAATCCACTATTTGCAATCAGCAGCAATTGCTGAAATGTAAATTTGTTGTGGAAGTTGCAGGCTGGTGAAACATGTCATTCGGCAGTCATGTCTTCCCTGCCCCTGGCGGGTTTGGGAGAATCGTACATGGATTGGACAGCCCAAAAGTGCATAAAAGATTGTGCAACCACCAATGTAGATCTAAATGTGAGTCAAAATACAATGTTTGACATTGAAATTCTGACAATATTTTTGCTCAGTTTCACTTTGTCTTTGTGCCTTTACTTACATTTTCAAATATTATTAGTGTGGTGAAACTGCAAAATCATGGGATACAACATACAATTCAGATGAGAAGTACTGCAGTGAGAAGCTGAATTGGAAGGTTCGCAATGACTGTACTAAAGTTTCAGCAGCAACCACCATATCACCACCACAACGGTTTCAGCTACAACAACCACCACCGTCATTTCAGCAACTACAACTGTTCCAGCTATGACAACCACTACCACCACCATCATGGTTCCAGCTACAACAACAACCACCACCGCCATTCCAGCAGCAACAAGAACTGTTCTAGCTATGACAACCACTACCACCACCACTGTCCCCGCTACAGCAACCACCACCACCCCAGCTACTACGTGTAGGCCATCAGGACAATTTTGCTGGGGTAGTGACTCTTATAATTGTATAACATGCTGTTCCGGGAATTTGTTTAACAGTGGGTTTGGAGGATGGGTTCAAAATATTTGAACAATTTATAGAAATGTAATCAGATATTAGATCATGTTCATTGAACAAGATTTCGAATCAAGCAACACAAAGAAGGATTTTGATTACTTTACACATTAGTTCAATAACACAGCATAATGCAAGAAATGTAGAGATATCAATTGTTGATTGTTGGTTGTTGCATTTATCATTGTTTTTGTTTGCTCTTCCTTTTTTTTGAAGTAGATTCTTGTGTTTTTATTAATAATAATATGCACAATGATAATAACCTATACTTCGTCCTGGTCTATGATTATTTTATCTTTTGGGCCTTTTAACAATAAAAAGTAAACTTTTTCTTCAAGTGTTGTATTGTACCAGATATAAGTACAGAAATTGCATATGTTTCACCAAGCATTGCAATTATTGTTCATTGTATTCCCTTACATGATTGCCAAATCCACTATTTCCCGCATTTCCATTTTTTCTCTGCAGTTTCCAACAGAAGAGTCTCCGTGCAGCATTGTGTGCATTGTGTATTTGCTAGAACTTGTGTTCTGAACTTCATTTGAGTGCCATTGCAATTAAAGTTTGAAAGCTATTAGCTATTTCCATAGTTCTAACTTGTTTATTAATGGGATGCAGTAAATGCAACAAAACCATTCAAAAATAATTATGCAGCCAAATGATTATTTTGATGTCATGGTGCATGGGGTAAGATTCATGATATTATTCATTTTTCAGCACGTGTTGCATGGTGCATCTCCTCTTAAAAACAAGTTGGCATGCAGAATAAAATATTGCAGCAATTGTTTTCAAAGAGACATCGACTTTTAAAGTGCAAATCATATACTCTACCTGAGTATATAATATTATAGAGGGTTGCTACTTGGTAACTATTATATTATAATGTATAAAATAATATGCATTTATAATAATAAAACAATACACTCACACTACAACACATCTGCCACAAGATAGATGTAGTAGTTACAAACATGAATTGCGCCTATTAAATGCAAATGAAAATTTCCCAAAATTGACTATCAAAGGTTCTCGAAAATGCAATCCCGCCAATCCATCATTCCCCACTTGATTCTTTGCCATGTGCATGTGCATAACTTGTTTCTTGAATGCATGGAATCCATTTTCATATTCTTCTTCTTGCTGTTTTTGATGTTGTTGTTGTTGCTTTTGTGATGATGATGATGGTGCTCCAAATGATGATGATGAAAATGATAGTAATGGTCTATTTATGTTGCCATTCCCAAAAGGAGATGATGGTGGATATGGCTGCAATGAATGACTATCATTGATGCTGCTGTTAATATTGTTGTTGATGATGTTGCTTGAATGATTGGAAATGGCACGACTATCATTATTGTAGTATGGATGGCAGATGGATGCCAATGATGATGATGGGAATGACAACGATGACAATGGGACATCACTCCTGCGACGTAATACTTTGCCATCCGTCATTGATGAAAATACTGAGGATCTGTTGTGATGAGATGATGATTCCATCACTCGTCCTTCTTCGCTTTCCATGTATGTAATGTTGGTGGTGGTGGCATCTTCGAGAAACTCATTTGCCATAAAGTTGGCAAAGTTGGGGGCACAGTCTCGGTGGCACTCCTGTTGATGTTGATCTTGGTGATCCAAACTTGGATAGCACAACATCATGTTGTCATGATATCCTCCATCACGATTCAAATTCCAATCACTATTATTCATCACTGCATAGTTGTTGTTGTTAGCAGTACTATTCATCATTGCATTCGCATCCCCAGAATAATAAGAAGTAGATGGAGGTTGAAATGGAGCACTTGGAAAGGAGGCTTTCATTGTCAAATCTTCTCTTGATGGATCCTTGGGTGTAATAATGACCGAATATCCGGATGTGCTGGATGATGTAGATGATGTGGAAGATGGTTGAGGTGCAGTACTATTACCATTGTTGGCAGTCGCACTTTCTTCGTCCTCCATGTCTACATCCACAATCATTTTAGTAGCAGTACACTCCTTGTTGTTCCCCTTCCTACCCTCCACACCATCGTTATCACCCTCACCTTCGTTGCCCACCTTTTTCTTCTTCTCGTCCAACAACAACAATGACAATGACAACTGTTCCTTATCCTTCCAAACTTGCAATTCCACCAAATACTGCTCCTTCAACACCCGACTCCGTTCCTCCAATGTGGCCTTTAACTCTCTCCCTTCCATGGTGGATGTGAGAGCATTCCAGCGTTGAGAAACGAGACGGGCGAGATTGGCGAATCCAATGTTGGCGTGTTTGCCGATTCGTTTTGGATTTTTGGCAGTGCCACTGGTGTTGTTGGTGGTGGTGTTATTTGGGTTGCTGGAGTTGCTTGAGGTAGTGTCTTGCAACAACGAGGAATCTTGCCGGCCTTCTAGTAGCTGCTGATGTTGCGACTCTTGTTGCGCATTCAACTTTTCTTGGTCTTGATTGAGCTGATGCTGCTCTGCCATGATTTTCTTGCGTTCCATTCCAAAAAACATGTTGTACGCCGATAATGGACGGCATGGTTTATTAGAGGGTCGTCTGGATTGTTTCTTCTTCGTTGTCGTTGTGGCCTTTGATTGTTTCGAATTTGATAACTTGAAGGATGATGATGAAGTAATTTTAGTAGTAGCAGTAGCAGCAGTGCTGGATGGTTTGGGATGCTTGACTTGTTTCGTCAATGATAATTTCGAAACTTTCGAAACCTTGGATAACTTCGATGAGGATGCTAGCAACTTCTTCGACTTTGTCACCTTCGGCTTTGACGAATTGGGTTGTTCTTGTGGTTTAGAGCTGCTGTTCTTGCCGTTGTTGTTGGATGTGGATGTGGATGGCGACTTATTATTATTGCTGTATGGCAAGCAAGGCACGGATGATGCGAGTTGCAATGAGGAGGAGGAGGGGTGGTGGTAGATGTTGTGAAACTGCTGATATTCATATTCATCGTGACGAGGGCTGATGCTTTGATTATGGTAATGATTGTCGTAATGGTTGTGAGGGCTGTGGAAATGATGGTGATGATGATGATCGGGAGGATTGGTACTGCTACTGTTATTGTCACTGTTGCCAAATAAACCAACACTATTCAAAAAAGTGTCGAGATCGCCTCGTACACTGCTCATAATGAAGCTGCTTGCAAGGGGACTCTTGATTTCAGCAGCAGTCATCATGTTCATGTTCATGTTCATGTCATTGCCACGATTGACGTCATTGGGACTGCTCTGGATGGATTTCATTTCATTAAATGTATTCATCATGTCGTTGATTGCACGAGTGTTGGAAGTGTTGTTGGCATGCATCATCATCATGATGGTGTCGTCGTGTTCATTCATGGATATGGGAGGAGGAGTAGTAGTTGTTGTTGTTGTAGTATTTGTAGTAGCCATTGTCGTATTATTATCATTGCTACTAGCAGAGGAAACGGCTCGGCAAAAGAAATAACTGTCATTGTCCTGTAATTCATTCAAATTCTTCTTTTTTGTGCTGTCCTCGTTGTTATTGCTATTATTGTTGACATTGCTCATGTTTTTGTTGTTGGTACTATTGGCAGTGACAATGTTGGAAGCGACATCGTTGGTGCTCGTATCATTGAAGTTGGTATGGTTGGAGTTCGAAGCGGATGTCGAATTCAAGGTGTTGGCATTCCATACGCTCAGGAATAAATCCTGCGTGTCCTTCGTCATGTTTGATTGCTTGCCCTTTGTCATTATGATGCTATACTTTTTAGAATTGTATTTGATAAAAAAAAATTGATGGGGCGGGCAGCAATGATCAAGATTGATGCTATCTGATGCTATTGTTATTGTTGATGAGAAGATAATAATAATATTATTAATATGAGGCTATCACAATGATGAAATTTAACACACCAGATAACTCTCCCTGGATAGTATAGTACTAAATTAATTAATTGAGTAGGTAGATACCATACGATAGCATAGCAACAGATAGCAAATAGCAACCTCCAGCCTTGTTTGACAAGCTGGTTGGGTGTAAGTTTTGGTCGTAATGGGGCGCAATTTTGCCATGCCGTTAAAAGAGGCCCGTGGATAACTCCAGAACTTAGTATGGTAATTAATTTATTATTTTTACTAAAGATATACGGCATCCCCCCCCCTTCAAACTACAATACGATAACATAGCAACAGATAGCAAAAATTAGCAACCTCCAGCCTTGTTTGACAAGCTGGTTGATATTGGGTGTAAGTTTTGGTCGTAATGGTAGGTGCGCAAGTTTGCCATGCCGTTAAAAGAGGCCCGTTGCAGTATTAGACGTCGACAGGACAATAAATAAAACTAAAACACCTATCTCTCTCACATTCCTTACGATTTTAATTTTAAGCACGCTGCACGCACGATAGATCGATGTTCGGCGCTCGCTTTATCGCATTATTATTTACATTATCTCATGTTATCGTAAGGGATGGATGGTCGGTAAGGTACCATAGTAATACATACTCCTAAGATATATCTCTACTACTACATAGGTCTACACCTGGGTCTACATACAGACGGACCTCGACAGGACATTCCTCACACTCCTCTACCTAGAAAGTACGAATTTAGACATGTGTTCTGCAGCCTGTTCAATGCATAAGAGGGATAACCCTCTTAACCAGATCAGGAGATCCAGTTCAACCGTCTGTCCGTCACACCCATTCTTGAAGTTGTGACGTGGCAGGATTTGATCCTGACTTAACGCATACTCGCCTGTTCTGAGGTCATCGTAGATAGTCCAATCTAATATTAGACCTCACTTTTCCCATGAACCAGTCTCTTATCTCTTATGTGGTGCTCCATGGTCTTTTCGGATTCCCTCCCTTTGCAAGTATTTACGGATGCCCCCCCCCCTTCGCTCACCTTATGAGTAATGGTAATGAGTAATACCAAGACTGCGGTCCCAATTTTCTCTGCAACTCTCGAATATCTAACCAACCACGATGACGCCTGTGTTTCCTACTGCGTGCGAGCGAGTGACTATCCAAGTATTCCGGCTGCACGATTCGCGTTGAACGAAATCCTCTTCTTCGTTGTCAAGAGACTTCCCAATTAATGGCGTTACATTTTGCGACCTCCTCCTTCAAGACGAGTTCATTGTGAACAATAATTTTTTTCTAGACTTATTTATTTCATCATCCCCCGCGATCGAACTTCGAGAGGTGTTGAGCTTACTGGACCCATATACTAACCCACCCCTTGAAAATTAATCGCTATTTTTTGCTCTACCAACGAAAAACGATGTCGATCCCCCCTCCGGATTCAGCTACTGTGGCGTCAGAAAAAACTTTACGACCATATATGTATTAATTTTTATGGTCATTATGACCATGAGGCAAGCGACGCCCAAAAATTATGGTTGTAAAAAAAACACAACATTCGTCGTAAAAGAATCTTGTATCATGTACTACGTAGTACTTCAATAGTACACTAAGTAGTACTACATAGGACACGTAAATAAACAGAAAGAATGTTCTCGATAAAGTAGTA